>JAECUM010014511.1:0-102144 GCA_016617855.1 Megalonaias nervosa
TGTACATTGTTTCAAAGCTTTTTTGCAAATCCTCTCCAAGATCGAGATCTATTGTTAACATCCTGGATAGACGCCGATACATATTCATGTTCGTGTAAACTGTGGAATTCTCAGTTCACTTTAATAGCCTATCTGATAAAAAACATTGGATGATGAGCTAATCCGATTTATTGTTATTAATGAGATGTTTTAAAGAACATCTTTGACTGTCAGAAATTTCATAGCTTTAATTTGTTTCGTGAATTATAACGTTTATTTAACATAATCTCATAAAGTTCTTAATCAAATCTAGTTGTTGTAAATAGATGTGCAATTTCATAGTTTCTTAGTTATAATCATGGTAAAAGTTAATAGAAATATGATTTTGATACCTTTCATTAAACAACGACCAATATTTAAATATGTACAATCTTATAACATTATTATAGCTTTTTTCATTTTTAGTACTGTAAGTATAATACAAGACGAACTGTGCAAAATAATAATAATAATAATAATAATAATAATAATAATAATAATGATAATAATATCAATATGAGGTTTATATAATCTATTGTGGGGCTTGCACAACGACATGGAAATCCGAGCCAAGATGTTACAATGTGGATCGTGTCAAATTGTCGAGTTAGATTGAGGTCCGAGTTTTCAGTGTTGAGAATCCTGCTGATAAGCTCCAATGAATTGAAGTGACACATAATAGTTCATAAAGAGGATGAAACCATAGACTCGTAGGATAGCAGTCTACTTTCGTTAGCTGATCACTTATCTTTCGGCCTTTACGTGTTAGCTAAAGTTACATTAAAGATGGACTATGAAGTGCCTCCGGAAATGCTCGTCAGTATGCAAATGTATGTAAGCAATCGAAGAGTAGGAACGACTTGATAAGAAATTCGCGTTTTCTTTGATAATCGACTAGCATTTTACTCGTAGAGCATGCTATTAGGTTATACACAAAATACATTTCATTTCACTTTTTTATACAGCAAATTCCTGCTGCTTGGATGTTTCAGCGCCATCCTATATTATGGATATACTTTGCTTCCTAGTGTTTTCAGTTCATTTACAAATGTGATTTGCGTGTGATATCATTCGTTTACGATGTTGTTTTTAATTTTATTATGTTCATAACGGTTGTGGCATGATTGTCATTACCTTGGTTAGAGAAGAATCAGAATAAATTTTTTTTTATCTCAGATTGTTAAGCTTGGTAAAAGTAAATATCAATGCAATTTTGATACATTTAATAGAACAATGACCATTATTTAACTATGTACAATCTTATAACACTAGTTTCGTTTTTAGTACTGAATGTCTAATATAAGAACAACTGAAGGAAATAATCATTCAACATGATACTAATTGAATATATTGTAGAGATTTCATCAATGCATGAAATCACAGTCAAGTGGTTATATTAGTTGTGTCCCAACAACCTTTGCGAGTGGGAAGAGAAATAATGTAACCCCGCGAATCCAGACGTAGATTTTTTTTTTCGACAAACATTATCCTTTAAAGATAAAGGAGGACGTTTCATTTATGCAACAAAGTTTATCAAATTCAACACATGTAGAATTCATCACTCACTATTACTTCTACACATTTTTAAATATGTTTTTATATGGTCACATTTTTGTAGGTCTTTCGGTCTTATACTGTTATATGAAAATCAATAATCATCTATGAAGGATCAAAATATATTTCCCGCTAAACAGTTATAATTTTAATGTATAATAAGGACTGCGACAAGTCTAAAGACACATGCAAATGTTTTTTATTTTTTTATTTTTATTTTTATTTTTTTTTTTAAATACGCTCCATTGGTACCGAGACCCTTAATTATTTTTAGGAGCATAGTTCTTTTTTTATAATATAATGTATGTTGTAAAGCTCGGCGAATAATCTATTTGGTTCTGCGTATAATGCTTTTTGTGTAATTAGTTATTTCTTTCATTAGGTTAGTAATTCAAGGCTAATTTCTCTTTTAGCAAACTAAATTTATTCAAATTGCGCTATGCAACATCTTATTTCTTCATACATTATTCTCGATTCTGACGAATTTAAAGGAAAAATCTTGAGTGAAGGTTGTTTACGTCAGGTACTGTAATTTTATGTATAGGGCTATCTAATTACTTTCTCCATATTTCCGTCTATGACATATACATATCCCAATATTTAACGTTTGGTCTTTTGATTTATTTGCTCTAAAAGAAAATTTTAAAAAATTGTTCGTCCAGTTCTGTAAATCTGCTCTCTGTAACTGTTTCTCATTTGTTTCTTTCCACTCCTGAGTCTGTTATTTTCTCTTACGAAAGTTGCTTGGGTTTCAGAAATGCTTGCATGTCATTTTTGAAAGGAAAGATCTTCTGTGTCATGGAAATTACTGTATCATGTTTAACGAAAAATTTTAAAGTTCCATCGTCCAAAAATATTTACTCTACACATTGAATATGTACTCAGTGGATGGCAAACATTTTCGAGTTTTCCTTTTCTACCTTTAAGTGTCATGATATTCCCTCGCCTGTGGTTTATTTTCTTTTTGTCTTATTTCAATCTTTGTTGTTTTTTTCAATCTATTTTACGTTATTTGTGTCTCTTAACCAAAATTATTTTGGTCAATTTCCGAAAGTGCGTTTCTTTGGTTTTGAACAACTCCATCGAGCCAAGCAGAAGACGAAAAATATTTGCTTCCGTTGATAAAGTAGTTCCTAGACTAGAACGTTGACACCATGAAAGTGATGACCTGGCTGAGACGACCGAACAAATGCAAGAAAAGCAAGGTTAGCATGGTTGAGACAAAAATGTCTCTACGTCACACTTACCTTAATATAATATTATGAAATGAAAACATTGCTTTACATTTTCGTTCCTTTGATATAATAATATACACCCTACAGTAACAATGAATTACTGTCATATTTAGTTTCTGAAATTAGGACATAAAACATTTAAAGTACAAGTATCTACCTTAAACCTCATTTAGAGTGGATGATGGTTAATGAGCTAAGTTTGAATGAATGCTGATTATCAATTCCTTCATTACTTTCCTAAACACATTGATTACCTGCATCTTAAATTACTCGATCAGATTGAGATGTTTCAAATGGTTCCTATTCTGAAGTCGAGCTCTAATAATTGTGAAATCGCTCCGCCCCTATTTTGAGAAACTCTATGATATGCATCGGTTCTAGAACCCCTCTTGAGTATAGCAATTCCGTAACGTACAAGTGCACAGAAGACGTATATTCACACACATACTCATGCATGCACACATCCATATGCAAGCACACCCAAACACATACCAATGCATACACACGTCCTAACGCACGTACACACATCCATACACATGCACACACATACCTATCGATATGCACGAAGAGGCACACGCACACAAAACACAATCCATTGACGCATCCGTACATACGTACACTTACACACACATACCCACATTAGTACACAAACACACTCAGACATACACATCCATACGCACACACATGCATTCACACCCACTTAATCGTAATCTTATCCATATGCACTCGCACACACACACACACATACACATACGCAAGCAAACTCAAGCACACAACACACATCCATAAGCATGCATATGAACGTACACATAAACACATCCACACCCACGTGCACGTACACATACTCACAACCATACGCATACAAACACACCCTCGCATACACTCATCCGTATGATCGCACGCATAAACACGTCATGCGCATTCTCACGAACGTACATATCAGTAGTAATGAGGGGTACTCTAGGGCAAATCTGAGCATATAGGGAAAAACAGCGGGTTGTAACATGGTGACCTATCTGCGGCACTAGATAGGAGCTGAACTTGGATGGGACTGTCTAGGGACAAGGGGGATTTGATAGTTGTGATATAACGGAAATGGACACTGGGGAAACAATGGCAACAATGTTGCATGTGGCTGACCTCAATTGAGCGGATTAGTTAGTGACAGTGTTGCAAGTGGCTGACCCGAATACCCACTACGGTAGGTAGGGACGAACATAATAGAGATATAGACATAGAGGCATGTATATAGACATAGACGTATACAAATAAACAAACAAACAACTATACAATGGATTTAAAAAAAATAGGTAAGAGAGAATAGACATCTTGTTGAGACATATGAGTGGCCCTGAAAAGGGCTGTTTAGCTTTCTTTTACTTTCTCTCCTCCCTTCTTCTTCCTCACCAACACTTCATCTTTTCCAGGACATTTTTCTTCTTCTTCTTTCCTTCGTTTTTGTCCTTCTCCTCCTTCTCCTCTTTGTCCCTCTCCCCTTGTTTCCGATTCTAATTTGCTTCTTTCTTCTAAATTTCTCACTGAATCTTCTCATCTGTTTCGTTTCCACCTTATCCACCTTTTCCTGTTTTGTTATTACCCCTAATCGTTTTTGCTTTGTTCAAATTATTGATTTCCATCTTGACACTATGTGGGTTATAATATCTATACGCCACCCTTACTAACACTTCTTTTATCATCACTAAATCATTCACCACCTCTTGCAATTGTTGCTTTGTGTCAATGTGATTGCTTGCAATCTTGATATATTCAATGTTGAATGGAGCAAATCAATCAATCAATCGTGAATTAACGTTTCTTTGGCTCATTGGGCATTTATGGCTGCACAGCAGCCTATTTAATTAATCGCGGGGGAAGAAAAGAGTGCCACATCTCCCGCTCTTTTATGCACACACAGTGTGCTTATTAATTTGTCCGTTTTCGGAGCATTTATGTTCCACGAGACATACACTGGGCGGGAATAGAAACAGGAGGTAATCATGATCTGCTGTTATGATTCTTATTGGGACCCACCCATTCATAGCACCACCCCGGTTCCGTGCTTAAACGCTCATTGTGGCACCTGTTACATTAGACGAGTGGGAATAGTTCCACATCTCGTCATGTAAATGTCCGAGCTAGGCAGAGGAGGATAGGGACTCGGGAGGAGGCGAGAAGCACCAACTGAAATACTGAAACGCCAGGTATCCTTAAAACAAATCTGGTCCAGTTATTCAAATGGACAATTTAAGATACAAATTATGTGTTAGCCACCTGTGCAGTTAGCCAAATCTTTTGAGTCAAACAATTTCATTATTGAATTTACATTTTTAATTGACATTTTGTGTAGAAAGTGTACTTCTAATTTTCAAATTAATTCCAATCAGATAAGCCTAAATGACTCATTATTATTTTGGTGTCACGTCAAATGACAATATAATTATAATTTTGATGGTGGTGAATAAAAGATCAAATCAGGTTTGTAATAAAGAAATTATCAAAAGAGGTGTTCTATAATCAAAATAAAACCTTATACACTCAGGCAATTTGGCAGTCGTAATTCTGGCTCTACTACTTCCATACCGAGCTCACTAACGACTGGTTCTCTGGCGTCATTGCATCTTGGGGCTAGTTAGCTGCACTGCTACCTAACTGGCTTCTACTCCCTGTTTTCTGATGCCTACCCCACACTTGCTTTCTGTCTCTCGTTTGTCCAGTGGTTGCCTCGTGCTAATTGCCTCCCGTCAAACTTTGAAGTTGCCCAATTAATCTTCAGTGCAGTAATAGTCCTAACAAACTGCCATGTTCCCTTCCAAGGGCTTGGTGACCTTAGCCTCCCTTCACCCATGTCTGAACCCTTTGCTGTAATCTGTCACCAGTTGCGTGTTTTGCAAAACTTCTTTGGTTTATTTTCATGTGTTGAAAAAGACTTCTCCACATAACTGTGTCAATGGGTTAGTCTACTATCAGCAGCATACTACAGCATGCATTTGACCACGTTTCCTTTATTCTTATTGAAGGCTAACGGTTGTTGCACGTGCAACACGTGTTACCTGCCTATCGTCTCCAACCTTTTCCTTTACGCGTCTGGTGTCCCGGTCCTGATTGTTCGATGTCCGTTGCCTGAATGTGAATGAGAATCTGAATGAGAATGAATGAATGGCGAACTCTACATTTTATATTCCGCAGTTGACAGGATTTTAGAGGGTGAAAATGTCCCTCGTCGCTGCTTTGGTCTGGAATAAAATCAAAAGCCCACAAAGTGTAGCCTTCTGCATAATCCTCGTACGAAATGCAGTGACTGCTGTTGGTCTCTGTCTCTTGGCATAGTAAAGGGAGAAGTAATTCTTCTGAGCAAACTTAGGTTCGAAGGTTCTTATACACAAGGCCATGCCATTGTTTTTGATTTGTGTAGGGTGAATAATTTCGACCAAAGCCTCTTCCAGTAGGCTTTGTGATCCAATTGGATGGCCTGATGTAATTTGGCCGTGAAACAGCACACATTATTGTGGGGGAACACATGCATGGAACTATCACTGGCTATAGCTAAGTAAAAGTGGTTATTAAAATTCCGGAGTTCTGCTTTCCGAGTGGTCACTGGAAGTCAAAGGAGTATCCACAAAAGGGTTATTGTTGTGGTGACGGTTGGGAGGATGACTGGCGTTGGTTGCAAGGCTCCCGTTGTTACTGGAATATTTCAGGGAATGGTTAGGTGGAAGGTAACCGACACAAATACTCAGTTCAATGGTCCACAATTGTTTGTCTTCTTGCTGCAAACTCAAATTGGCGATGGTAGCATCGATAACACAATACACCACACAAGTTTGGCAGAAAAAGACAATTGGCGTCTTAAGCGCACGTTCTCCACACCATGCCATCAAGGGTTGTGTTGAAGGGCATAATAGTCACTTCTTTCTTTAGCCGATGACTTACAAAGAGTCGATCAAAGATTCAAAACTGGAAGGATATCCTTTCGAGCGCACTTTGACTTTCTGACACGGCAGCTCGTTAGAATTTCTGAACTTCCCCGTAATCCGCAGGATGGGCTGGATGGTAGTAAATGCTAGCTGACAAATTCTCGATTAGGACTCTCTCTTCAGCAAGTCACCCACTCGTCGCTGATGCTACTTTTCCGTGGCTCAGATGATGGTTTTTAAACGGCTTTACGTTGTCCGACGTGACACGGGAGTAGAAATTGATGGTAGTTGTGGTGGTATTGGTGGTGGTAACCATGGGATGACTTTTGTCTTGCTTTCCTTTTTCACCTCTGGTTTCCCTTCTTTCTTTTGCCGTTCTGCCAAACAAGGTTGGAACATCATCTTTTTAACCCAAGCTATGAGTTCTTCTCGTTGGGTAGTGGAGGAAGGGGTCGACAATGATGCTGCATTCATTCTAGGAATGAGATGCGTTAACGGTGTTTGAAAGACTTGTCGTGCCTCTTCTTCATATAGTCTCCGTGGGGTTGTGTCCGTCTTGGTTACTGGGGGTGGTAGTGATGGACTTTTCATCATGGCCTTACAATCTTTCAGAGTCTGTTGAACCGTTTATCTGCAGATTTCTGGTGAAATGGTTGAAGATGTTGTAACACTTCACCGTACCTTTGCGATTTTTCCGTTTCTGACAAATCGCTGTGATCCATCAACGATTGTAAGTCGTGTTGTTACTGAGACATTTCGCTCAGATGAGAATTGAGTGTGCGTTGTTCTTACCAACGATGGAATTCCATTCATCGTTTGTAGGGCACTAAAGTCAATTTTCGTTCTTCCATCAGATTAGACGTCTGGGATATTTTCATCTAAGAGGTCCCTTTTATTTTCTTGGTCCTATCTTATCTTGGACAACTTTATGAATCAAAATCTCCTAATAGTCTTGAAATCATTGTTACAAAGTCTCTTTTTATAAAGGGTGCTAACAACAGGTGCACAAATCGTCCGCGTTGCACCAACATCTTTTTCTTTTGACGGATGGGTATTTGTTTTTCACCATTTGGCGAAGAACGTGTCAATGCTTGGCTATGCTTTCTTCCACATGCTTGGACAAAGATATCGTTCCTTTCAAGACATTCAGGCAACATTCGCACACGATATCGACGACGTCTTTCGAGGCTGTTTGAATGAGTTGTTTTTGCATCAGTGGAGGGGTTTTGGACAGGGCCGACAACAGGTCCCAATGTTTGGCTAAACGTGGAGGCAGTCCTATCCTTTTATTTCCTTTTTGAGTTGAAGAGTGATGGCTTCTTGCGGGTGACATCTTTGTTCCGGAGCACACTCAAAATACACTGACGTCGATGACTTGGCACAGGTCCTTTTATCTTATTTTTTGGGGGTTGGGAGGGTGTATTTTTTGAGTAGGTCGAAGGGTTTTAGACCAGTATTTTTGACGAACTTTTTCACTATCCCATTAAATAATTCTCCCCTATAGTTGCTCCTCTTTTTCTTTCGACGATTGGGTCTTTACTTGGGTGAACAGTGTTGGGCCAAACATTTTTCGGATGTTGGGTCAAACGACGAGACTGTCCTTTTCTTTTTCCTTTTTGGACAAGACAACGGCGATGGTGGTGTGAACTTCTGGTGGGTGACATCTTTTTTATAGTGGAATTCGTCGCCACTGCTTGTCGGTACGTCGTATCAACTTTATGGTAGGCAACTCTCGACGTTGAGGGGTTCGCAAGGGACTAAATCGGAACAGTTTCTGCTTGGATATATCCAGTAAACTCTGTAACATGACCAATCTCTCTTGGACTTTGATTTTGGGGCAGGTACTTTGTTGGCAGCTGCTCTCTGCAGCTAAAGAAGAGGAAGAGGGTGTCTCCGCTGGAGGAGAAGTTCCTTGAGACACGGGTTTATATATGTCTTCATCAGATAATGAAAGACGGATGACAAATCGGAATTGGCTAGTATACTAGCAACGGTGACGTGGAAAAACCTGAGGTAACTGGAGACGCGGTCACCATCGCAGATCGTGGCTTGGGGATGTAAGGTTTGGTTCGGATCGCAGTGCCTCTCTTGCGGATAGAAGCGGTTTTCTTGGGTCTTTCCTTGGGAATGTTCTTGGTACTTCTCTTTTTTCTGGGGCTGTGACCTGCTTTGGACACCACTGCTCTTTTCTTCTGGGTACGTTTGGGTCGGGGACCGGCTTTTTTCTTGGGGATCTCTGCTGGGAGATTGGGATGCGATTTTAAGAGGGAGCGAATGATAACACCTCCTAGGGTTGCGTTGCCTCCAGGTTTCAAAATGATCTGCTTTTCTCGTGTGAGTGTCGATACGGGGATCTGCTAGATGCGTCAAGGCTACTTCGTTTCTGTCAAAAAAGCGTTTGGTTTGGTGAGGTATGTGAATGATGCCTTGACGTAATTGACGTGCTGTCTTCGTAAACGATTGTAAGACATCTCTGAGAGTGGCGTCTCAGACACGAGCACGTATTGGTGGAAGTTTTTCGCGACTGTTGCTGTACAAGGCACGAATGAACTTCACGGCAAGATGAGACTTGAAGAGTCGTCATGGTGACGATCTGTGAGATAGACCAGAAGTGTCCGAGGTTTTTATAGATTTTTTTTAAGTCGACCTGGACGTGTACACGATAGGCCCTCCGTCTTGGCACCAGTTGTGGAATAAATGGGTACGAAAACGCAAAAAATCCGGGGTAGTGGGTTTTAAGTCCAAGAGTAAATAGGCATGAAGGGTTTGATTGGCATCGTCGTACACATGAGTCAGCCAAGGAGTTCCTAACTGTTTGGCTAATACTTGCACTTGCGTTTTATCTCTAGGGCTTTTAAACAAGACCAAATAATGGCTATTGAGACTAATGGTGCAAGGGGCTTTACTTTTTTGAAACAAATTTTGGGTAATGTAAACTACACTGGGATTACGGTGATGACCTTTGCGCGTAAACCACAGTTCAATTTCAGATTCGTCTTATCCTTACGTGTCATGGATGATGACCAGATGTGTCTCACTTGTGTCAGACACGATCGCGTCATTTTCACGAGTAATGTCCTCCAGGAAAAGATGGAATTTCCATGACTTTCTCACAGGAGGTTGTACATTGATTTCCACTCTTTGTTGCACCACACGATGCGCTGAGATGGACGATCGATCAAATGACTTATGTTCGGTCAAACGTTTGACAAATTTGGTTTTGCCTTAAGCATTCGGTCCTGCAATTAATATGTTAAAGGGATTGCGAAGATACAAAGCCTCCCAACCGGAACGATCTAATGTTTTGTCGATGACTTTGAAAGTAGAGGAAGAGGCAGGAGAGACAGCAGAGGTAGCTACAGTGAAGGACACATTTGTTCCAATATTTTTAAAATTGAGCTCGAAAGACAAAAATACATAAAGCTAAATGGTTAAGTACATCGATAAAATACACATCAAAACGATCAAAGTGTAATATAAACAAGTTACTGCACAATATGAGTAACGAAGGTGTGGTGTCCTAGGGAGACTTCGTAATGTTCTTGGAGTTTCTACAGTTGGCACAGTGACACAGGTGTCTTCCCAGAATGACTTTTCAGGGATGTCAGTGTCAGTGACGGTTCTGTCCTGAGTGGAGTGGTTTTCTTCTGTGTAGTGTTCTTCTTTTGGCACAGTGGTTAACACAGGTTTAAAAGTTGCATTTTTCCTTTGAGGTTTGATTTCATTATCACAAATCTGTGGCGTAGTCAGCCACTTCTTTCGTCCAAGCCTCGAAACCAAGACTTTTCCAGTCACCTAAATCGTTCCAGTGAGAGTGTAACCAACAGGCTATACAAATCTCTTCGTAATCATCCGGAGTAGCTAAACGTTCACAAAGAAACTTTTCTTCAAACATAAGTCGAGAAGTGTGGAAATGAAAGCGCAACACTATAAACAGACTTAGTTTCTTGTGGGCATTTAAAGGAAACACCATCATATTTGTGTGGTAAGTACTGTTCGTAAAGAGTCCACAAGGAATCGGCTGGTAAATGATATCCCAGAAAGGAAGTCCCTAGCACACACACACCATACGATGTCCCCAATTCAATGGACACAGTTCATGTAAAAAGTGTTGGTAATCCTCCACAGTCTAAATAGTGTCATTGACAGTTTTTCACGGAATTTGATTTATCACGACTGATGAAGGTTATGTCATGGTAGCTTATTTTTATACCTCTTTTTGTCGGAAGTAATACATGTACTTTCTGCACAGAGGTGATCGTACTCCAGTGGAGAATATTATTTGTTTGGTCACTAACGTGCACACCACACACCGTACAGAAGTTTCCTCTTCATCCAAGATTAGACTGTGCAAAAGATTTTTGTAAACGCTCTAAGTCTTCCTCTGGAATTCGTTGCAGTAAGGCTCCCTTATGGTAAACAGAGTCAGTAGCAAACCAGTCATTCTGGTCCTTGCGTAGTTTGTCAATGTTTGACCACTGGAACGCGTTCATCAGAATCAGTCGTCGTATAGCATTCAGGTACCAGTGGTTCAAACATAGGTGACGTAATTGTTCTTTGCGTTTCACTTGTGTTTTGACGAACTCTTGGTAAACGCGTTCTCTCAACTCATGAGGTAGATTCTTCTAAGCTAGACATTCTTAGCAATGTCTTTCGCTTGGAGGTAATAAATGTACTTTTTGAACATAACCGGTTTTATTTCAGCTGCGTACCAAAATTGTCTAGTCCTTAACTCACACTCCATTCGTTGCTCAGAGGTTTCCTCTTGAACCAGGATTAGTTCGTGTAAAAGATTTTGGTAATCCTATAACTCTTCCGTTGGAGTCCATTATGTTCTTTTCACCTTGTAAGTAGAATGAGTAGCATCCAAAGCTTTCTGAATCTGGTGTGATTCGTTTTCAACGTTTGACAATTTGAACACTTTGAAATGAATGAACCCTCTTATGCCATTCATGTACCAGTGGTTTAAACATCGGTGACATAAAGGATGCGATTGTTCTTTGCGTTTCAATTGTATTTTGACAAACTCTTGGTAAATGCGTTCTCTCAACTTCACAGGCAAACCACAAACGTTCTCTTTTAAATTGTCAATGAAGAGATTACTTCGGTCCCACTAAAGATAGGTAGTGACTGTGCGGAGACCATCGAACATGTTCTAGGAAAGCTGAGTCTTTTTGCTCTCACTCGTGAAGTGACACACCGCAACTTAAACACCTGACTTTATCTCCTTCGCCCGATTAAACAAATCCGGCTCTGGCAAATTCTTCGGGTGTAGGTCCTCATAGATGTGTGGGCCACTCCGCTTGTAAGGTTTGGAATCGACTTTCAAAGTCGCAGTATCCAGACGTGCGCACAAGGAGCGAGCATTTTTCTCGGGCATGTTCATTTCATTGCGACGGTGGTGATACATGAAATAGTTTGCTCAGGCTTGGATGACATCGGTAAAGTGGTAGCTGCACAGTATTATGACGTTGGGGATGAAAACCAATAAAGAGTCCAAGATAAAGAGTGACATCGCTTTCGTATCCGTCAGATGTGACACGCACAGCATCACTTTCCATGGTAGGTGTTGTAGTAGTAGTTATAACGAAGTTCCCATGATGTCCTGCTGAATCGCTGAGGTCGCAGAGTACGGCATCCCTGCAATCTTAAGACAGCATCGCACTCCACTTGCAACTAACTGAACTTGAATTGTGTCTCTCAGAAAAGACTCATCGTGGGTTCGAACCCCGGCCGAGTCATACCAAAGATTTACAAAAATGGTACTAACAGCTGCCTCGCTTGACTCTCAGCATTAAGAAGTTAGTGTTAGGACTGGTCGACCTGGTGTCAGGATAATGTGACTGGGTGCTACTTCATGCTACATGTCTGCGGCATGATGCCCCAGTGCTAGACATCACTATAAACTGTCACACTGCAGACATCGTAGCGATATGACTGAAAAATTGTTAAAGCTACGTTAAAAATCTAAATCACACACACACACACACACACACACACACACACACACACACACACACACACACTCAGAGGGTCCACCAGCTTGCAACTTTCCACGATGCGTTTAAACTCGGGATCGGTTTTCAAACGTGGTCGTACTCGTGTTCCCACATTTCCACGACTTGGTATCCTTGCTGTTCTAACTTTAAGCGTCGCTGACAAGTGGCCTCGTACAAGTCTTGCATGTTACTATTTGGTGTCACATTGAGGGTAGCAGGTCGGACATCCGTGAAATAAACAACCGTTAAATTCGTGCACGATTTTAGGGTTTTCTAAATCCCAGCCATCCACCGAAAAATTTCCAAGGGTTTTTTCGCCGCCGCCGTTTCGGGCACGTTTCATCCATTTGTCTTCCTTTTCGCACAAGTAATATAAACAGCGTAGAGCTTTTACCGAGTTTCGGCGTTTTCGTTTGAGGACGAATAACTGCAAGGGTCTTCTCGTGCATGAATAGTTTGCGGTACACTAAGAAACAGGCTTTGGCAATGGTGCAGGCTTTTTCAAACGGATGGACTCCTCCGTGTTCCATGAACAATTCTCGATATTTTCCACTGCAGTGCTTTAAAATGTCCACGACGAAGGGGTCCGAGGCGTGAGTTTGGTACCAGGCGATGAAAACCTCTCGTTGTACGGTGCACATGTTGTCAGGCAAATGTGGCAGAACGGCGTGTTCATTATCTTTGGTATTGAAAAAGTGCGGAAAATAGACTTTGGCCATTTTTTTCATTCCAAACGTTTTAGGTATTCGACTCAAAGGCATTACAATGTAATTCATCGAATCGGTAAACTGTACTTGTCACACTTGCGTGGAAATGATTTTGGCTTCGTTCAAAGTGACTTTAGGACGTTTGGTGCTTTCTTACTTACAGTATTTCAAAAGAAACTGCCCATTGTATCCCAAAAAATTGTGAGCCATCACCGTGGCATAGCGATGACAATCTCCGAAACGTTCGATGTCCTCTTGACACCACGTATCATCGATAGGATCCAAGATCAGTTGGGCAAAATTGGTCCTAGAGAGATATTTTTACGTCCTCCAGGAATCGTGCTACAATGTGGGCAATGACAAAAGATAGGTTCTTGGATGCACTTCCCCCACGCTCGATGAGCCACGCAGAAATTAGGAATATGAATACCAGTCTCTTGCATGCATTCGAAATCGAAACAAAATGTAATTGCCTTTCTTTAAGTCATCTTCCTCCTCCTCCTGTTGGGATTGTTATGTTTGAATGAGGTATTCATGCTCCTAGTCCACGATTTGATGACAAATGTGACATCGTTTCTTTCCTGGACAAACGTGCGCCTTGGCATTATTGCTATGTATGACTTGACCACAAGTAGAGCACAATCTTACCTGTTGACAATCACTTTTCTGCTGTGAACCTTGCGTCTTCAGATGTTGTTGGTAACATGTAGGGCTGACAAAAGTTGAGCTGGAAAGCCGGGCAATGCATTCGTTCTTGTCCTTCGTTCAGACAAGTTTGAGAGACCAAACATCCTGAACATTTCGATCCGCATTGCTTGTGTTGCTCGTGATTGTTATAGCCACAGTCACATTTTCCACAGTAATTTCCATATCCCAGGAATCCAATGATGCTGGTAATGGCATTGAAATGTTCATCGTGATGATAGACGTGAATGTAGTTTTCGTCTTTAAAATCTTTGCCTCGAAACAACAGTTTCCACAAACTATTGAGGGTGTGCTTTAAACGTTTAGCGTGGAGCTACGATATCGCATTTCAGGAATGCCAAAGGCAATGCCTTTAGATAGCCCAGCTTTCTGTAGCAGGAGTTATGCTTCTCTTTGTAGTTTGACTCGGCCCAATTTTAGAATGATCTACCAGTCTCTTTTCCATTCTGCCGTATCGTTCATGTCGGCAAAATTTCCTCCCACCACTTTGGCACGGGCTAATATTGACTGTTGTTAATTTGAACGAGGCTTGTTTTGGTGCTACGAAGGACCAATAACACTTTTTTGCGTCCGGTCCCTTTGGGAAGTGAAGCTCGGGCCATGTACAGTGTCGCTCTTCCGTCGGCGATGTAACACTTGTCGTTGCACTGGTGAACGTTTTGAATCTTGTCGATGACTTTGGAAGGCGTCAATTCTGCTGGTCTGCTAAACTCGATCCAAAGAGGGACTTTAAACTATCGTGATAAATGGAAAGTGTCAAGCGATGTCTCGCCATTGCCGTTTCAGTGTGGTTAAGAAAGATTCCCACAAATCAGTGAGGAATCCCTCTGTTTTCTCCAGCTATACGCCTAGCTTGAAATCTTTAAATTTCACCGTGTAAGTATTGGCCGTGGTTCTAAATTTTCCAGAGGAGCTTTTTTCCGTCTCTCGAATGTGGTAACAGTTTTCAGGGATTTCTGGTGGTGGACTTTGGTTTGACTTTGACTCTCTGCGCCTGGATTCTGACATACTCGTGTCATCTTCAAAATGGCTGGCATGAATTTGAGTCAAGACTTCAGCTACTGTGCTAGGCGATAGGTCACGTTTCTGCCTCTTACCTTCTTCTCCTTTCTCCACGAAATGGTGTGATCGTTTCATCTTGATTGCAAAAGGTAAAATGACTTAATTGTGAACGCCATGGTCCCCAATATATCAACGTAAGGTGTCTTCTCTATATAAATAAGTGTCTTCCCCCAAATTATTCATTTCGCTCTCAATCCTTCCAGAAAGATGGAAGAGCCAACACAGATCGAACTTCTGATGAATGCTTTGCGAGCGAGGTGTCATACGAAGGTTTTCTTAAGAGGAACCGACGGACTAATACCCTGCCTTTCGAGATAAAAGTCGAGATACTTGCCATATGTCAGAAGAGAAGACACTGTTCTTCGGAATGTCCACAACGTCAAAGCAAGACAGGCGTTAAGAGAGACAAAGTTTAGTATACCTGTTATCATTGTCAAGAGAAAGGACATTGGTCTTCAGAATGCCCTAAGAAAAAAGTGGCAAGAAGCAAGAAGAGGGAGAAAGGGGTCCCGAACAGGAAGAGAAGGTGTCCTCCATAAAGAAAGAAGAACCCATACCCGTGAAGAAAGATAAGAAAACAAGTGCGGAAGACGAGGAGGAGGAGAGGGAAACACTTGTGACAGTGAAGCAATTTAAAATTGAGATAGTGAAAAGAAAGGAAGAAGTTAATGAACATTTTACAGTGATGTGTTGTGAAATTTGATTGTATATTCTACCAGAGAATAAACCAGAAAGAAAAAAGGTAAGTGTCTCTTGGTTTTGATTTTTAAAATATTAAGGAAGTACATTAACGCACTCACACGTGTTCATCATGGGAAACAAAAGGATTTCAGTTTTATTTGCTTTTGGCAAAGGTTGAGTAGAGGTGGGTGGCCCTGAAAAGGACCGTTGGGTGTTTGTTTATTTAACAAACTAAGGAACGGGAGGTAATGAGCTTTAACTGTCTTATCCCTTTGCCACGGCCAAGGCCTACTTCTTACCCTGTTACTGTCGATGATTTGGTAAAAATCACCACTGTTGGTATCGCAGGCGTAGTGGGAGTGTTGAGAGGGTTGATCTCTTTGGCCTGGGAAGGTCTTTTACTCTTGGGTTGTATTAAAGAAGTCTGATACATTTGTTTCAGATCCCTTAACACTGCCAAAATGTCTAAGACTACCGTTACCGTTTGAATTTCACCGTCCTCCTTCTCTCCTAGACCTTGTTTATTCTCTGCTTCTTCATCTTCCTGTCATTTTCTTCTTGCCTCCTCTTCTTCCCGCTGTTGCTGTTGAATGAGAAAGGCTTGTTCTACTTCTTTCTGCTGCTGAAAAAAATTCTCCAATTCTTCTTTCCGCCTCTGTTTAAAATCTTTGAAGTACGGTAAGGAAGGAGAAAGTGGCGAAGGTGCTGGTACAGGAACACATTTTTGTGAAGAAGAGAGAAAATCTGCAATTAAAATCGTTCTTTTCTGGCAGTAGGACTGTGTTAGTTTTGGTAGCAGCTGCTACGCCATCACTTCTCACTTCCACGGCCGGTGAACACAAATTCTTCGTCTTCGTAGTTTCCGTGATGTTCTAACAAGCTCACATCGATTCACTGCGAACAAACAATTACACTTCGATGTAACCAGGGTTACATTTATTCCGCTAGAGCTTTACAAATCAATAAGTTATAAATTATATTAAGTGTGTATGCTGTACTTCATATACGATATTGTCATCGTATGGCATTTATTTTCTTCTCGGAATATATATATATATATATATATATATATATATATATATATATATACATACATATATACATATATGTATAATTTATGTATAGTATTACGGTGTATCTATGATATAGCAGGAGATGTATAAATGTTTCACTAAAAGGAAACAAAGCTTGCTGAGTTTCCTCTTAATGAAAAATATGTACAACGAGTGGTATATCATTGATAAAGCGTACATAATGTACATATATTTTATTTATATAACATACAAATACATATATTTGCCCTTTGAATGGAGTTCAGATTTACTGCAGGCAGCTGTGTATTGACCGAGTGAATAAACTCCTCACATCCCCGAGTGTGTCCGCTACAAAATGTAGTTATATGACTTTTGTGGCTATTCACAATTGCCTTGCATATTGATAAGTTGATTTTTTTCTTTTAAGTTTCTATTTTTCTTCACATTGATTAAATGAACATAATACATACCTATGATATAGATATGAAAGATGGTTTTAATGATAAAAGTAGAGCACTACAAAATCACATGGTTAGATACGCCATTCACTTGAACGCTGCCATTCAGGTACCGGTGCATGGAAATTAATGTGAAATATAAACTAAGGGAAATGACGAACAACAAGAGGTAATTAAAATATTTTAATATATATACAGTTGATCTAAGTCATTATTCTGGTCTGGTAACAGTACTACCAACAATAAACTCTCTCTCTCTCTCTCTCTCTCTCTCTCTCTCCTCTGGTCGGTTTGACTCTCTCTGTCTGTCTGTCTGTCTGTCTGTCTCTCACACACACACACACACACACACACACACACACACACACACACACACACACACACACATCCTTCGGTCGGTTTGATTTAACTTTGACCATCATTCATAAGTCCAGAGATATCGTCGGATGACACAAACGAAAATCCTCTACGTTCGTCATTTCATAGATATTAGCCCGTATCTTGCTATGATGGTCCAAAGAGAGAGAGAGAGAGAGAGAGATAGAGAGAGAGAGGCCATTGGTCATTGGACACTTTCATATTTTAAGTAGTAATAATCGATTTTTAGAGCATTATAGTATGTTTAAGAAACAACAACAAAACATAACAATAAATACATCACAGTATGTGTACCACGTAACCGAGGAATTTACTGTATAATGGCGACCTGGTTTGCAAGTTTATATCATTGATAAACACTTTTGATAAATCCTAAGGAATGTGCACGCGTATCGTTAAGGCGAACCATATTCTTGTAGGTTACTTGGTGTAATTTCTATTACAAGGTTTCAATCTAGCCCAAATTCATTTTCTCTCTCACTCCACATTGCTGTATAGTTTGTCCGTTATGTATGAGAGTGGAGGGGGGAACATAAATCAGAAAGGATTGTTATGAAAATGTGTACCGTATTAAATTCATTTAGAAAGCGAGGATTATTAATACTTTTTATCGCTATTTTCATTTTTCACTTATGATTAATATGTGGAGATTCATCATTGATTTGAAATTAACTGCAGACGGTCGCTATAATGTTTACATATGCGTTTTATTGCACCACGGTCGGATCACAATTTGATATACCAACAGTATTGGTATATCAAATTGCTTTATACCAGCACTTTAAATGCCATGTTATTTGTAATGTTAATTTTTAATTCTTGTACCAATGTATTTGTATTGCAACGCAAAGTGGTTCAGATATGTATCGAGCGTGAAGCTGATAATATATATATATATATATATATATATATATATATATATATATATATATATGCATTTGTATTGCAACGCAAAGTGGTTCAGATATGTATCGAGCGTGAAGCTGATTATATCTATAATCAGCTTCACGCTCGATACATATCTGAACCACTTTGCGTTGCAATACAAATACATAGGTACAAGAATTAAAAATTAAAGTTTGCGATACAAGCTTACAACCAAAATATCTTACACGGATTGATAATGTGCCCTATGAAACACAATCTCATTGCAATGACAGAAAAATTGGTACAAGACAAATTCGTGCTTTTGCATATATTCAAATATTAACCTTTCATGAAATACATATACATCATGCCCAAATTTACCATATTTGTCACGACTACAACAAAGAGCTCTCTTAGACTGTAAATTCAAGTATTCCAGAGCCATTAGTCCCTCATTTAAAAGTGATATCTCTGCCAGAATTACATAGGGATAAGAGCCATCCCGTGTCAAGGGTGAAGGTTCACTGATGTGTATCCTATTTGCTTTAAAATAAATAATATAAAGCTAAAACATGTTCTAAATATAAATTAGCATAATCTCCCATAGATAGATAGATAGATAGATAGATAGATATTATGACTGAAATGATTTCTAATTGTCAGTTGTTTAAGTCTGTTTCTAGGGAGAGTTCCTTTTATGATATGGGATAACTTGATGATTTCATGTTATGCAATAACATGGTCAATGGTCACCATAATATGTAACACTCGTACCTAAAACAGGAGATCTCGTCTAAATTAAAGGACAGTAAAAATACATCCTGTCCTTACTTTTCACTGACCATAGATACATAAGGTTACAAGCCCTAGTCCTTCCACGCACGACAGTACATCCTTCTCAATGATAGCAGTCACTATAAGTCAATAAATAAGAAAAGTTCTCACCGAATATTGCTTATAACAGCCTTTAAGCAGTTAGCTTTTATTTTTGGAGATGTTAAATTAATAAAACAACGCTTATGCAATAAACAATCAATACATATAGCTTGTCAAAGAGATAACAAACGGGGAATTTTTTCTCACAGCAAATATATGGTTGTTAATAAAGGAATCAGAATGGGCGATATCCCCGAAGATACAGTTTATAAAAAGAAGAGGAAGTTTGGTTGGCTTTTAGAAATAGATGTGGTGGCAGTACGCCAACTATTCAATAACAATTTCCAAGCGGATGGCATTCAAGAAATTAAGTTTCTGTAGTTAATTTAAATCATATAGATGCATCTAATGTGTTTGCTCATACATAACAAGTCAATAATAGATACCCCGAGCCCAGGGCTAGATCGAAAGTGTGACAAAGACACTTGTTGACGTGTTCAGCTAGATAGGGGTGCCAAAGGCAGTTGTCTCAGATTGTCGAGTTCAATTCACGTCATATTTGTAGCTGAACTTCGCCGAATGTATTGATCAAGCAGTAAAGTACCACACAGTTTCACTCGATGTGCAACCGCTTGGTCGAAGTCTTAAGTAGAATGTTAAAACAAACGTAACGCTGAATGTACTTGGAGGGATTGTGAAAATAGTACCAATGTATAAACGAGACTTTTGTTCGCGTATCGCACGAGATCTTGATGTGTCTGCTGTTTGAGGTTTTTTTCTGTAGGACCATGTCCTGTCATATGCAGATTATGTGTAAACTAAGGTCGGGTGATGTCGCAGCCGAGAAAATAACACGAGAAACCAATATGTCATGAAATAGCTCGAATACTGTATGTATGTATGTATGTATGTATGTATGTATGTATGCATGTATGTATGTATGTATATATGTATGTATGCATGTATGTATGTATGTATGTATGTATGTATGTATGTATGCATGCATGCATGTATGCATGCATGCATGTATGTATGTATGCATGTATGCATGTATGCATGCATGCATGTATGTATGTATGTATGTATGCATGCATACATGCATGCATGCATGCATGTATGTATGTATGTATGTATGTATGTATGTATGTGTGTATGCATGCATGCATGCATGCATGTATGCATGTATGCATGTATGTATGTATGCATGTATGTATGCATGCATGCATGTATGTATGTATGCATGCATGCATGCATGCATGTATGTATGTATGTATGTATGGATGTATGTATGTATATATGTATGTATGTATGCATGCATGTATGCATGCATGCATGTATGTATGTATGCATGTATGCATGTATGTATATATGTATGTATGTATGTATGTATGCATGTATGCATGCATGCATGTATGTATGTATGCATGTATGTATGTATGTATGCATGCATGCATGTATGTATGTATGTATGCATGCATGCATGCATGCATGTATGCATGCATGTATGCATGCATGTATGCATGCATGTATGTATGCATGTATGTATGCATGCATGCATGCATGCATGCATGCATGCATGCATGTATGTATGTATGTATGTATGTATGTATGTATGTATGTATGTACGTATGTATGTATGTATGCATGTCTAATAGCGCTTAGAGCTTCTAAAGATTAGGCGCTATACAAAGTCCTCGTTATTATTATTATTATTATTATTATTATGTAAATATATAAACCAGTATATCATGAACTTCTGGAAATATAGATTCTAGAGCGAAAACAGGGGTCGACAATATGCCATAGATTGCTTCCTAAGAACTTGAAATAAATACGTCGGAGACACAATATTCGTTCTTCCAACCAGTCGCAGTAAGCTATTCGTTCAATGCGAGTGTTCCTATAGATGAGGTCAAGAGGGAAATAAATTATAGAATAGACATGGGTATAAGATGAGAACATTTTATGCCAAATACATTACAATGACATGAGGAGAGTCTAGTATGGGTGTATGAAAATGCGTAATGACTGTAATGCATACTGTAGTAGCTGAGGGTGAGTCAAAAATAAATTAACAGAGAATTCCCCTAAAGTGCCATGTTAGTGTGAGAAAATATAAGATAATGTTAGAGCGTGCCCATATTTACCGAACAATCAGCATGGAGAAACTGCCGAAATTCTACATTCTTACCTAGGTATGTTCACGTACTGGATGTTACCAGCTTAATACATGATGAGATTAATATGAATACACAACAATCGAAAAAAAAAAAAAAATCAAAGCTGGCCAATAACCTTTATGCAAGGAAAGCATTTGAAAGGTAGATAAGTGTACTGGACCATTGGATATTGAACCATAAAAATGACCCTCATTCGTTCCTTCAAAACGATGGCACACATACATTTTGCATAGATTTTATTGAAATGATTAAGATTACCGTATTTAATGTGAGCCCTATGCCCAATATGGATACAAGTAGAAGGGTGCCAGTGTATTTTAAGATTAAGATTATATCTTCCTATAGCCTTTATCAGTTAAACATCGCAGATGATTCAAGAGCTTTAATGCTTTTTGAGATTCCTACATATTGAAATGAGTTTTAAGTCATGCATTTTGCTTTGGTGATCTGCTGTCGTCTCATGTGCAATTACAGGCACATATCAACTTCTTTGGCAAACTCTGCATTGCTAATGCCACAGAACCATACAATGTTTCGGATATTCAAACTTGTGGGCAGCCACACGAGTGGGTCAGAACAATTATAACTCCAATACGAAAAGTTGAAGCAATTATGGACATACCTAGATCCGAGACCAAGAGACTGACTCGATCTTTTGTAGGAATAGCTAGGCTTTATATGAAAGTTTTCCCCAATTGCGCAACTGTAGTTCATCTGTCGGCAAAATTATAAAGAAAAGCGGAACAAAAATTGCCTTACGGTTCATACCAAATAATTATTTTAGCACTATTAGCGTAAAGGCAGTAGATCAGCTCAGAAATCCTAACGTTGCCTTACTGAATAAACCATTCGTGATGTGGACTAATACCTATTACCAGTGGAGATTTAGCGATTATCTTATCGTTCACTAAAAGTGAAGTTTATCCTAAAAGAACCGATTTCTTGGGAACAATTCTATGTAACAAATGGAGCTAGTTTCCCGATGGTGGTGGAAAGCTTTAGACAATTTAGTGATGTTTCTTATGAGATGGATGGTTCTATTGGATTACGACGGGTCAATTTAGCGAATATTTTAGCTGTCGGTAAAAGACGCCGGTGGTAAGGACGGTTCGATTAGGTTGTACAATACCTTATTTACGTTTAAATGAACTTTATAGTCAACTGGCATGAAATAATTTCTCGGGAAAAATATTCTTTTGGGGCCATTCCAAACAGACATGGCATTTAGTGATGTTCTAAATATTTTGAGCTTTTTAATAAAGCATATATTTCAAGGCATGTGAGTTAAGGAAGTTTATTAAGGACGATATTGGTCGTTTCCTAAAATGGCTTCTTCGGGGGATATTAAATAGGATTAATTGCACTCGGTATTTTCTCTTGGGAAATGCTGTAAATGTTGGAGATTTTAAACCAGAAATGTAAGTTACTGTGAAACGTAACAGTTTAAAGCGTACCATGCATATGAACGTGCATGTACTCTAGGTGATCTTGCATTCACAACATGAAAGGAAGATAAAGATGTCAAATTACATGAAACCATATTGTAAAAATGTAAGACATATAAACTACTACATTTGCTGAAAGCTGTATTCTTATCTCCATTGAAGTAATATAAACACATTAACAAAGGCCACACAACTAGATCTATTATTAGATTATTACTGGACCTGTAACGCACAAATGCATGAACATGGGAGCTCTTATCATGCATTTTATATGAATTTGCTTGATTTAAGTGCATGTTTAGTAGAAATATAATCTTATAGTCATCACTTTAGACTGCATAAAATAATATGTACTGATATAAGGGTGGAAACGTACATTCATCATGTTTTGATTGACATTTTACCACTGGAAATTAAAGAACTTACGGAGCGACCAGCATTTTGCTTAGGCTGTTGCGCACTCCAGCACATGCCGTGTACATCCTAGCTATCTGAACAAACACGTCATGGATTTTCTTCAAAATTACATGTAAGATATTTTCGGATTATACAGAGTAGAAAGGAAGAAAAGACGCAAAAAGAGTCAGATGAGATCAGTCACACGCCAAAGTAGGCGTTGAAAATCAGAAACGCGTCTAAGCATAATATTACAGTTACGTAGTTGTTTCGTACAAGTGAAATGACAGTTCTTGAGGAAGTTCCAGATAGGCAAAAGAAATGCAAAAGAAATTTGAGAAGGTATTGGCAAATATGTCATTCCAGTCGAGTCGCCCAAAAGGAATGCTGTGCTTGTGTGACCGGTGCTAGGGCAATTCGGAGCA
This sequence comes from Megalonaias nervosa, assembly GCA_016617855.1. Classification (NCBI taxonomy): domain Eukaryota; kingdom Metazoa; phylum Mollusca; class Bivalvia; order Unionida; family Unionidae; genus Megalonaias; species Megalonaias nervosa. The sequence continues at coordinate 23,935 of JAECUM010014511.1, forward strand.
GGACAATTCGGCGCGGACAATTCGGCGCGGACATTTCGGAGCGGACAATTCGGAGCGGACAAATGGGAGCAGGATATTTAAAACATATCTATTTGAAATTTAAACGCATTTTTTTTATTAATCATGTTTAATAGAACTATAATACCGTATAAAGTAAAGTTTATTTAGCTTACATACTTCAAAGACACCGCCTGTTACACAGTGAGTGAAGCACTAGTAATTGATTGACAAATAAACCTCGCCCTTTTCGGTGATAACTAATAATGCCTAAAAGGGGTATGCATTTGTTTGTTCAAATTTTGTCTCAAGCTACCACACATATGATAACTATTTTCCACATTTTATATCCCACCGTAATTCCGTATTGTTAACTAGTGGCTCCGTAACAAAAGCGCACGGACAAAAGCGTGCCGACATATGAGCGCAATGCAAAACAACCTCGACAAAAGGACGCGCGACAAAACCGCGCAGGTATAAATTAAGTTAAAGTAAACAATGTGTGTGGTATTCAATAATCCAAAGCCAAGACCATTATTCGCATTCCAATTCTAACTAACTGTAGCCCGCGATAAAAAAAAAAAATTTACTTTCATGTTTTCAGATGAAATAATTATAATTAACTTTAACTGACTGCCGATTATTTTCCAAAGACAAAGGGATGATTATTATTTGTAATATTTGGTCTTACATAGAAGAACTATTATAGGCTAAGTACTCAGAAAACTATTTTAAAAGTGATGTTTTTTGTTATTTACATCTTTCACAGAGTGCATGTCGGCGCGCTTTTGCTCCGAATTGCCCGCTCCGAATTACCCGTTTTTTGGTCCCGAATTGTCCCCTCCGAATTGCCCTGCGCCGAATTGTCTGCGCCGAATTGTCCGGCACCGAATTGTCCGGTGTGACCTGTGTGACCTGTGCACATAAGGTCATTTGCTAAACAAGGTACATGGTTATATACTGGTATCTGCTGTATTATTTCCAGAATGCTTTTCCAATCACTTGTTGAAAGGGCAGATAATATTTCGACAAGACTATCGCGACTGCCTTTAACTGGTTACCTTTACTAGAGCTGAACTAATCTAAGTATTTCTCGGGAGCTTATAATGCTTTGAAATTTTGAGATAGGAATATGAGACTATAACAATTTCAGAGATCAATACAGTATACATAGCAAACAAAGACAAGAGAATTTATGGTCGCATTCTTCCTCTGTAATAATATACTGCAAAAGTGTATAGGACGGAATGCAGGAAAATTCAACAGAGGCCTGCAAATGAACTAAGAAAAATTAATTTGAGATTATTCATGCTCCTTCTGCAAAGAGGATGCAAAATAACCTATCTTTATAAGCCCACAACTTTCCAAAGAATGACAAGAAGAACGTGTACTAAAAGGTGCTATTACTGATAAACAACAAAAGAAAATGTGGCACGAAGACCCTATACTAAATTTCCTAAAATTACTAATGCCTGCATATGATATATGATACAAGGTGTTCTGCGGCATATAGACTAGCTCGTTTCAGCCAGACTATGTTTCCTACGCTGCATTGATTGGCCCTGATTATGCCGACGTATCACTTTTTCATCAAGACATAGGATCTGAAAAGGTTCTTTTGTTTTGCGTCAACACAGGCATCAAGTGAAGGAAACACGATAGTGTGACGACCACTTTATGAATGAACAGAGGGCGCCCAACATTGTAAGATGAGATTACTATTATAGAACCAAGAATGCAAAAAACAGCTGAACCTGGAACATCAGTGAATACAAAAATATAAAATATACGCTGTATGGCTGTTAAATGATGCAGCCGATTTATTGTCATGTTCCGAAAGCAGCATTACAGTTCAATCGAGGCCCCGCGGCCCACATTGATGACTCCAGTTTCTCTGACACCATCCTCACCACCATCGAATTTACTAGAGAAAAATCGACATCAGCTATCAGATACACCTTCATTAGCAAGCACGCACAGTTATTTCGAAATAGATATTAGGATAGATGAAGAATAATAAAAGAACAGGACCAAATTAATAAGGTGCGTGTGCTTTGGAATTTTAAATTAGCTTTAAAAATATTTAAGGCATGTCGCTTCAATGTCTGCAGTGTGGAAGGTTATAGTGATGTCTTGTTCTGGGGGATCATGCCACAGACATTTAGGATCATGTCCCACAAAGTCACATTATCCTGAAACCAGGCCGACCAGTCACAACAATAAGCTCTTAATCATTTGTATACGTCTTTTGAGTGGCTCAGCTGGAGTTTGAACCCGCGACATCACACATCCTAGGCCACCGGAGCCGTGAACAAGGAACAAGGAACAGAAAACATAAAGCAAAATCACTTTAGAGAAACGTTATGTCCAAAAGAAGAACTGTGACAAAATTTAAACGCGTAATGAAAACCAAGCGAAAAAGATCACTCAGCAATAAAAGCTCCTCCAAGGCCGAACAGCAACTATATACATCAAATAATGTAAAGAAGAAACACATTTTTGGAAACACGACACATATGTGAAAGGCACGAACCGATCATTAGAATGACATGGAAATAATGCAGTTTGATCAGTTAATAACAGTGTCCAAATTGTGATAGAAAAAGAAGTATTTTGTTTGTTGAAAATATTGTGGTTTTATGATTTGCATGGCAGTTGTCGTATCTGTTACATTACTCATAATGCACCATTATGTGGTTTCACGTTCGCTCTTAAGCATATTTGAACTTTGTTAAATATGGATATATTAATTATAGGAGTTGCGTATTAGTCCAGAGATTTTACTTGGTGTGCTGTAATTGTAAGATTCCTGGACATTGCCTACATCTACCATGCAGTAATTATGTGATTTCCCTGAGGTACTGTAATTGTAGCTCATCGACATCACGTACGCGTACCATGCATTAGCAATGTTATTTTACTCAATCTGATGTGTTGCAATTGTAGGATTCCTCAAACTCATCTATACGTACCATGCACTAGTAATGTGATTTTACAGTTCCTGCTGTGTTGTAATTGCATGATTCCTCGACCTTACGTAACTGTACCCTGCAGTAGTAAGGTGGTTTTACAGCTTCTGATGTGTTGTAATTGTAGGATTCCTCGACCTCACGTACATGTTCCATGCAGTAGTAAGGTGATTTTACAGATCCTGGGGTGTTGTAACTGTAGGATTGCTGGAACGTATCTACACGTACCATGCAGTAGGAAGGTGGTTTTCAGTTCTTGGTGTGTTGTAAGTGTAGGATTCCTCAACATCACTTACATCTGCTATGTAGTAGTAATGTGGTTTTACTCTGCCCGATGTCCGTAACGTTAGGATTCCTTGATATCATGTGCATGTATCACACAATTGTAATTCGAATGTATTCATTCTTGTTCCCCGTACTACAAAGATATATTCCTGGTTATTGCAGGTTTGTGCCACACTTGCTTAATTATTTGTATATTGTATGCAAGGTAGTGATGAGAATTTACAAACACTAAACGTGACTTAATTGTACGTAGAAACTTATCATTGTCATAATACCTTGTCAATAACTAAATGTCAGGCCTGGAAAGTTAATACCGGTCCTCACAAATAAGTCAGTAAGTGCAACACCTTGATATCCCTTATTATAGTAAACATAAGTAGGTTTACCAAATACCAACGGAAAAAAATTTTGTATTGAGTTGCCTCAATTGTAATTTAATTTAGTTTATGAACAACAAAATATAACTGAAAAAATTGTAACCACAACTCTTTAAACTAAGAAACAACGGTTCATTCATCATAATGGAAAAAAAAAAAAAAAAACCACAAAACTAATGTACAAATGTCCCATCATTGCATTGGTAATTCTGGAGAAAAACACACGTTTGTCTCCACTGTTGCAGTTAATAATAGGAAAAAAAACAAAACACAAGTGAATTCTTCGAGTCACTATTTGCAAGACAGAATATGGTTAAGGAATCATTTATGATTTGTTTTCGCATAGCTTGTAATAAGAAATATCAATGATTAAAAACACCCATCCAACTGTTAGGTTCGTCTACTTATTTTTTCTTCTTTGTCCGTTGAGACCAAGAGCTAAGTCCCTTAATATAGATAGTCAATAAATGGGATAATTTGAATGTCATGTCTCTTAACTTGATGCTTGGTAAATCTCTCTCTCTCTCTCTCTCTATCTCTCTCTCTCTCTCTCTCTCTCTCTCTCTCTCTCTCTCTCTCTCTCTCTCTATATATATATATATATATAGTAGGTTCCAAATGATAGAAGTGCAGTGTTGATATCGCTTATTTGGTGGTAGGGCTTAGAGGTAAATTCGGTTCTTGTCAACATTTTAGTTATACAAGTTGTTGATGGTGATATCGCCCCCGTGCATTTATTCCAACTTTATTTGCAATTATTCATTAGGAAAGTCACATAATCATATCATATAATTACTTAATAACCCTTTAACAAGAAACATAGTTTCACCATGAAAGCTTCAGTGCAGGAAGGGAAGATATCAACATGCAGTCTTTCATTTCAGATTGTACTTTTTATAGGACAAATCTGCATTCAGCTGAAGGACAATGTTTGCAAACTTTCTCTCCAAACTGCAAAGAAAGTTACAGATTCAGACTTATTCTTAAAAGGTAATAATGACTGTCGGACTGCGAATGTGACGCGGCGATTGTCCAATGCAGGTCCAGTCTTTACGTTTTAAATTTTTTTAATATGTTAGACCTCCCCCATCCTGCAAAATAATGCCTTGTTGTATTTTATTTACCTATATTTCCAATTGGCATTAAATATTTATGTTAAATTGTTCTTTTGAAAGGTACTTTTATCTATTTTACTTTAGCTGTCATGATTGATTATTCGACTCTAAACCCTTGTGAGCTCTTTAAGGAGGATATATACGTGGACAATAAAGCTATACATAGAGTTTGATACAATTAGTCAAGCAGTCGGTTGCGTTACCGATGGTTTGACGCAGTCCTATAATGTGAGTATCTAGGAATCTACACACGACATGCTAGCTAAATTTAATCGTAAATTCAACGTTACTAAGGCAGATAAGATTGTTGGGGATTATAGAGTTTTGAAGGTGATGTAACATAGAGCTATATCAATATAAGTTTCGATTCAGTCAATGCGGTATCTAATTTCTTACCTGTTTGAAAGGAAATGTAGAGTATACAAAGCCTTGGTAATTCAAAGATCGGATGCATAATAATTGACATCAATTATTTCACGAGCTCAGCCGTGGCATAAATCAGTTTTTAACCAGTGCTTCTTAAATAAATGTTAACAGCTGAGAAACCCAAACAAAATATCTAGGCCCTGTATATGAATATTGCAAAGTTTCATTGTATAATAGCACTTTTATACAAATCTTCACTCTCTCTTTTAAACATACTATGCAGAGAGTTTTGCACCGGATCAATGTTAAAAATCACTGTTATCGGCCCGAATCACATACTGAGGTGCAACGAGTACTCACATACTAATCATTAAACTGTCCAGTTTCATTTGCAGATCTGCCTGCATTCATACAAGAAAACATGCGGAATTGAATAATATCAGCGGGTGGAGTAAGGTCGTGTCCTTATATTGTATTTTGTAATTTATAGTCATATCGTATTTTGTAATTTATAGTTATATTGTATTTTGTTATTTATAGGTGAGTGTCTAATTGTTTTGCCAAAGGTGTTGCAGATTCTTCAAAAACTCATTTTATTTGAACTCGTTTTAACAAGCAGAAGACGCTGATGTTAAGATTTCACAAGAACATAATTCAACGCGTAACGTTGAAGCCACTAGTGCAAAGGCTTTATTCCCTGTTCGTATAGGGAAATGTGTTATATATATCAGTACACAGTGCATAGGGTCTGTAGAAAGTCATGCTTTACGAAAGATAATTGTTTCGTTTAGGAAACTTTTACTGTCGTTCTTTTGTGTGGCATTATTCATATTTATCACATGGTACACTTTGCCTACAGTGTGTGCAGTTTCATATTTTTTTATATTATACATGTGAACATGTCACTTTATGTGATTCCAATTGGTCCAAATAAGCCCATGAAATTATTGTGCAGTATTCTCTTTACTCAGTGGCTGCGATCGTGGGAAAACTTTTTTGAATCCCACCTTCTGGAATTGTTTGTTTTGAATGAACATTTTTGGTCGCCATTTTTTGATTTGACTCGCGAAAGGAATTTGGGAAAAAATGGTCTCGTCCAGTCTCAATATTGCCGATTTACCCCCACAGGGGTTTGTTATGTCATGTATAATATATCAGAACATTAAAAATGGCACAACCCCCAAGACAAGAACAATAAAAACAAGTAAAACTAGTGCTTAGATGATAACGAGGGTGGGGATGGATGGGCGGTATATCTGTAGCTTGGAATCCACCCTATATACAAGCTTGGTTTAAATGTGAACTTACTGAAGCAAATAAACTCACCTTTGGTCATATAAGAATGAATACATAAACTGGTCTCCCCAACTGACAGATTTTTATCCAACCACATCATATTTACGCGGTAAATATGTGATGCAAGTCCTACTCAAAAAGAGATTTGTTTACGTCTTCTGTACAATGTAATGTTCCAAATCAATTACTGCAAATATCCAGTCACAAATACATTGCAGTAAATATGTGCATTTCTGCATCCAGTAATCTTCTTCTCACAAAAATATCGCAACAATGTAACTTTTAGCTGTGATGTGGAAAATGTCAACGTAAACACCGTCACACTGTTTTTGGGTAGGCTCAAACCGGTACTGTGCACCGTATCAAACAATGTGACATAACACGCATTGGACATTTTGTGTTAACAAATGTTTTGTCGTTTGAAAAATGTTCTGTTCATTTGGATGGACGCTTATTCTTTGATTTATAGTTATCAAAAGTGTATAATATACTTTTACTATTTCAACTTTGTTTGGGACTATTTTTACGCACAACAAATGAAAGGTACGACGTCTGTAAGAATGAACGAAATTATTCGTTCTTCTTTCTATCTAAATAATTTCCTCTGAAATAAAACTGTGTAATAAAATAATCTCAAATGGGTAATGATTTAATATTAAATTTATGAAACTCGTTGAATAATGTACAGCTTTTGCTCGCCAAGGCGAGCAAAAGCTGGACATTATTCAACTCGTTTAATAAATTCAATATTAAATCGTTACCCATTTGAGATCCTCTATTTCAGACTTCTGTATAAAATAAATTGTTGTGATACAACATGGTGATTTTGGATCACATTATAAACTGTACAATCACGATTTTATATTCGCATTTGTCTTGAATGAACATTCTTCACTGATTATTCTCAATTAACGTCAGCAGTAACCTGTCCAAGACGATAACGTCGATGTATACCACTTTAGATAATTTTGGTTCATCAATTTTCTTGCATAATTTGAAATGGTTAAAGATGTTAAATGATTTCCAGATACCATATTTTAAAGATTTTCCTTCATACATGGTTATTTAATATTTATCCGTGACGTATCTGATCCACATTGTATTTGCAAATAATCAGAACTGAAATCTCGGTCTCTGTAGTTTGGCTGTATTATCGAGCTTGCCATTAACAGTCGTCAGTTGAAACATATCGTTGTGGACCTAATATGGTTATAAAACAAACATTGGTTACCCATTTGTCAGAATAGAGCACTTATGGGCAAGGTTTCTTATAATAAACATGAAAACGAGTGGTTCATTTTTGCATGTGTTGAAGATATGTTCGTGTCATGTCTACACTTGGCAAAGAGTTTTGTAACTTCAAGAGTAATTTAGTAGGAACACTAATACATTATTGTCAATATTTGAAACCATATTCCTCCATATCAACCTGCGGAGTATAAACATTTTTTTAAAGGTAGTTTAGCTATTTTAATGATGTATCTAGCATGTGAAAATAACTCCTGATTGACTGAACTGAAACACTGACGGAGCGGTGGAGAATTAACTCATTGCCATGTTGGAGGCTAGGCAGTCCATTGCAAAAAAAATTAAGTGACATTTTTCATAACGTTAGTAAGAATGGTTTCTGTTTACTGTGAAGTGAATTATTATATCAGGAGAAACATAACATAAGGTTTATAGATCCGATACGTTACGCTTTGGATGCAACAAAGTACATTGGAGTGTCCTGACATAAAGTTCCAACATGTTTTAATGTGTAGGCAGTAACACAATTACTCGTGATTAATATAAAATATTTTAGGATACTCCCCTCAACTATTGTTCCTGTTGGCTCACGTTCCGTCTAGTTTGGGTGGGTCCGATCGTGGCAGGAAAGGGCTTAGCGTAATAAAATATAACCGTATACTGTTCAGTATTAGTCACTTTCTCAACACCAAGTGGATGGGTAACGACAAGGCAAAACGTCACTTTACTAATATAAAACATTAAGCTTGAAGTTACATTATGTCATGTTATGATACTGACAAAGGCATATGCCTCTTGTGGGTAATTCTTGATCCCCGAGTCCATGTCCGTGACCCTGGGGAAGTAATGTAGAGGCACACACGAGTTCACATACTAAATGCCTATTCTAAGTATCGTTAACTTTTTCCATAGGTAATGTCATTTCACACTGTAAATGTTACGACACAACCGGTTCTGCATTTATCCCCATATACAGATTCAAATTTGTCACCACACAAATCGCAAGTACTTAGTACGTTGTAACTGAGGCTTTCGCAATTAATGCATAGTTTTATATCATATGGCCGTTTAAAGCATTTAATGATTGTTGACTTTTCCAGGTGGATGGTATAAAGCTGATCAAAGACTTCGACTAAAAGTTTTAACTAGTTCAAGATATTATGCATTTGGCTTCACATGGTCATAAAGACAATGCAATTCTTAGAAAGTGCCAGCTTTCACATCATATTCGTGCATAACATGAATGCATTAAAATACATCGCAACATAAACCATGGTCCTATAATGGTTTGTAAACAACACAGCAATAAATAAAATTGCATTTCCACACAACATGTCATGATTCTAGATAGGATATTATGTACGTATCATGAAAGCAACCTCTTTAATCGTAGGTTTAACGCAACAACATAACCTAGGCCAATACAATGTGAAATTTAAGTCAAGGTGACCTTTCCGCATTGGAGTAATAGTTGTTGTTGTTGTTGTTATAGGGTTTAACGCCATTTTTCAGCACTAGATAGGCTATACATGGCGGCCAGTATTAAAGGTGGAGGAAGAACCCTGGAAAACCCCGGGAAGAACCACCGACCCACGAGAAGCTACTGGCAGGCTTTCTCACGTACCCACGTTAGCCGAGCCTGGACTCGAACTCACGCAGACAGAGGTGAGATGGCAGTGATCCGTAACGATCAGCGCTTTAGACCACTCGGCCACTCGGGGCCCCTTGGAGTAATATAAACACACACAATCATCTTGTTTAATAGGTCGATCATGAAAAGTAAACGCAAAAAATTGTTTCCACGTCTATTATGCGTGACGTGTATGTACCACATAGTGTGGTATTGATCGACATACATCCCTTCGCTAAATCTCAGGATTCTAGGACTCACCGTACGTTTACAATGTGATAAAGGTATTTGGATATGACAACAGGCTTTACTTAAGCCGGTAAAATGTGAAATTCCTTCATAGTGATCTTTTGTTGCAAAGGTACCGCACTAAAATTGAGATGCAAACAATCATCGAGTTTGATGATCATATCTTGAGCAGTGAACGTAAAATACAAAATGAAATCCACGTGAATAAACAGGGGATATATGACACTATGATCCACCTTCCGAGGTAGCGGTGTTCGTCAATTAAAGCCAATCATCACGTATAACAGTATCTTTGAATGACATACATGGGTATGCTAGCCCAATGCGTCTAAGAATTCGCGTTCTTAACAGTGTTCGTAGTGAAAATGTATGACCCTTGTACATGTGTGGGAATAATTATCTGCATTACTGAAGAAACTACACTGCATTGGTCGTATGTAATTTTTACTTCAGGGTTTATTCGTCAATTTGAAGACATGACACCTTTCACTTTTGTATGCAATATGAAACTGCATTATTTCTTGTTTTAAGTTTCTGTTCTCTAAATATCATTTCGAGGACTGGTGTGTATGTCCTCAAAAGGTAGTCAAGTCCTCGAGATGTTGGCGTACAACCAAAATAAGGTCCTCACAAGTATTGCAAAACACACACACACACACACACACACACATATATATATATATATGTATTATGTATGTATGTATATATATATATATATATATATATATATATATATATATATATATATATATATATATATATATATACCCTTCTTCCTTTCTCTTTAATGCGATTCCTATTTTTCATCAAAGATTTCAAGAGTTTGTTCTTTTCATCATTAATCTTCTTATGGTCCCATCTTCGTCAACTTTCCTACTCTACACTCCATTACCAGGTTTCTAAGGAAGATACACGCTGAAAGTGATACTTAGGCTTTGATAAAATGAGTCATGAGTTCTTTTTCCTCATCCATATATCTAGTTACTATCTTAGTATCAAGGACTTGACACACTCTCGCTTAATTTTTTTATGTTTATATTATCATTCAAAGTGTTTGATGCATATAATACTGGTGACGATATTATAATGGAGACCCTCATTTAAATTAATCAATGTAAGGTTATTTTCAGTCTTTATTGAATCAACTGTCCTGATGTATTTCATGTCAATTTTCATGTACTTAGAAACCGTTCTGCTTTAGACATCATGTACACAACGATTCGGCAACAATAATTACATGAGCTCAGTCACAACATAAAAACATTTCCAGTGAATAGTTTCTTATTTTCTCATTTTATTAATTAACCAAGTCAGATTAATAACACCTTAATGTTTTTATTTATCATATCTACCATAAAGTGAGGACATTTGTAACTAAATGGGGACGCAGTTTTCTTTGAATGCTGTGTATCAGGCAGCCACATTTACTTATTAAATTAAACAGTCTACGTCACAGAACGGACCAATCGATGCTTGGAGTATTGCTTATGAAGAATATAGAGACAAACACATAACATGAAGATATTTAATGAGATGATTATAATGAATAGAAAAAAAAATATTTCACAATAGTGACAAAAACAACTGCAGTTAAACAGTCCTTAAGTATTTGTCTATTCTTAAAGTTCTTACGAGCACTTTATTTCACTGGTACTTCCGCACTGAATTAGTTTCACTGATCAAATACGCCCTCCAATGGCATCTTTACTGCATAGGTACGCCCTCTAATGCCTCCTTCATTGTGTAGGTACGCCATCCTATGGCGTCTCCACTGTGCAGCGAACTACAGTATAATTCTTGTGACTGGGACTCCAATGACCCGACGTTTTTAGGACGTCCCAGCTTTATCCGCCCTTGTGGGATGATCCCATGGCTAACACAACTCCTCCCCTCAGCAGTCTCTCAACCTAGTCCTAAGTGGTTCATGTGACTGGGACTCCCGTGTCCCGACGTTCTTAGGACGTCCAGGGTTTCCCACACTTATGGCAGGATTTCCTGGCTAGTACAATCTTCCGTTAGCAGTCTCAACCAGGCCTTATCTCTCCGGGGTTGGAAGTGGCTACAAAACGAAGGTAATTTTGAGTCGAATATTATAGGGTCAATGTGTACATTACATGAGTGATTATATGCAATGCCGTCGTGCTTTGTTTTATTCGAGCGGTTTTTTATGTCACGCCTACAATTACGTTTCTCCCACTACACTAAATGAAAAGAAACCCAATATTGTATGAATACAAAACAATAACCATATGAAATATTTACGTTGCAGATGACCAATATAGTAGATTACAATATCAGAATATAGCATATGCAACGTACTAGGGTTGCATACCTGAATATTAATTACAACGTATTTGATAAACATAATAAACTGTAGGTTATAAGTAGTATAGTGGGCTAGTCTACGGACAATGGGAATTAGCATTACAGACCACCCCGCGGGACTGTATGGGGACACGATTTATACGGACTAAAAATCACCCTGGGATAGTATAGGGACAAGCACACCCTGGGACTGTATACGGACAATGAGAATTTTGTATAGCGACTAGCACACCCTGGGACTGTATACGGACAATGGGAATTTTGTATAGGAACAAGAGGAATGGCACAGGTAGGGTGACGTCACGGTACTGGACACTTGCAACAATGTAGCAAGTACCGTGACGTCATGCCACCTGTGTCATTTCTATATAAAGTTTGAATTTTTCGCGTTCGTGTTTGTGGATATTATAATATTATACCCAAATTATACAACTGACTAAACAAATTTAGATAAGAGAATAATGTTTTTGTGAGTTAAAAGATAAATTATACAATCGAATAAATTTTTTTAGCCAAGAAAGAATAAATCTTTTCAAGCACGGACGTGAACGAAAACATCCCTTACACTCACTTAACATATCATTTACTATCCACACCAACCAACGCGAATGCATAAAACACACACCTGTATACTATCCACACCAACAAACGCGAATGCATTAAACATACGATATTTACTATCCTCCCCAACGAACGCGAATGCATAAAACACACACCTATTTACTATCCACACCAACGAACGCTGGCTGATCTGAATACGCGATACTGTAGGAAGGTGACATGAATTTGATAGGGATAAAGGGAGTTTTAAAGGGACAAACAAAGACCAACACATACACACACACGCACTCCAAACGTTATGTGTTACCTTAGACTGTAAGAGTTAAAGATGAAATTTCACAAAATAGACTATCCTGTGCACTACAGAAATATTATCCATCACATCACCATGCTATCCAACATATCATACTCACTATCCAAAATATCTTGTGTTCGCTTAGAATGTAAGACAAGGAGATGAAAGCTCACAAAATATCTATCCCTTACGCCACAAAAATACTATTCATTACACTCACTATACCATCCATTATATCATACTCACTATTCAAACACCCAATGTTATCTTAAAATTTAAGAGAAGGAGATAAAATCTCATAAAATAGACTATCTCTTACACTACCAAAAATTCGTGTTCGCTTCAGTCCCTCGCTCCATGTTATGTCTAACAGCCATTCGGCACCACGTGACATGTTTGTGTATATGTGTTTGGTGGTTGGGGACAACCTGCCACCTGATGTTCAGGCTAGTGACTTGACTGGTCACAAAGTCTTGGCTGTCTGGATAGCTCCATTCCTGTTCTAGCCTTTCCACCACGTAGGCTGCATCCATCATCCAAAAATAACTGTCTCTTAACTCGTTAAACGATTCCAACTTGTGCTGACTAGTCAACGTGGGTAGCCAGACTGACTGACTGACTGACCGAGAAGGATTAAAGTCGCCTTTTGCATTCAAGTGCTTCCGCGACTGGTTATGACCCCGGGCTGGGCGACAGTCCCCCTAGTGGGGCGCTTGGCCCTGTGCTGGGTCTTTCCGCTATTGCCCCCTCATCAGAGGTGTGAGAATGGTGCCATCACAGCCACTTTATATATCTAACGTCGACCCACCGCTCCCAAACGGCAGACACCACAACTTGCCCCCCCCCCAACAGCCTCAGCCCCCGTCCCACCAAAGCCCCCAAAGAGCCCGCCCACCCCACCAAACACACTGACACTGCACGTCCCGCATCTGGAGGTGGACGTCCCGCGACTGGAGTATAAAGGATCCCGTAGAAGGCGAAAAACGCCGCCGCAAGTCCCCAAGACACCCAGTAGGCAACTTCAATCCCGCGTCCGCTCGCCAAACATCATTGGGACAGCGGTGCAGGATTTTGGTCAAATTTTGTCCAGTTTTTCCCATGGACATCCCTATATCAACGTCGTGTGTGCCACCTGTGCAATTGGTCAAATTGTGTGGAGTTGTGAATTTGGAATATGTGTTTGTTTTGGAATTTTGTGTACTTGGCGTACTTGTGTGATGGTTTAATAATTGCCAATCAGCTGGATCTTGGCCATCCTAACTGATTTTAACTCCGCGTAGTAAATTTGGTTGTATAATTTGGACTGCAGTACGAAAGGGTCATGGTTGGTTGAAAAGTGTTGTCTTCGAGTGCCAAATGAAGACATGTGGTTGATGTAGATGTGCTCCTCAACCCCCACATTTTGCCTCATGATCGGGTTCTTGGTGGGAAATCTGTATAGTCAGCATCGGCTTGCTGCTATCAGGATCCCACCTGGGTATATGCTAGTATGTTTTCCCTAGCACCCGTTTTTCGCCCGTTTTTGCTTGTCTTGTGGGTGAGTTTGAGGAGAGGGACGTTTGTCCAGTTCGAGTGGGAACTACAATAGCTCCTTCTTACGAGGAGGAATTGTACCTCGATCTGGTTTGTTACGCTTGTCCGGAAGGGTTTGTGGAGCAGCAGGTACAGCTTCCTGGACTGCTCCTTGTTTTGATGTTTGTCCGATCGCTTGTCCGGAAGGATGGGGTTTGTGGAGCAGCAGGTAGGGCTTCCTGGACTGCTCCTTGCATTGCTGCTTGTCCGATCATAAGAAATAAATAAATAAATAAATAAATAAATAAATAAATAAATAAAATCAAGAATATAAACACATATGTTCCGTGGCCATAGTGGGAAATCTTTACTTAGCACTGGCTTGCCAATGTCAGTATCCCACCCAGGTATTTTCTAGTATATTTTCCCTAGTACCTGTTTAAAGGTCCCAGCTTATTTTAATTTAAAATATATATATATATATATATATATATATATATATATATATATATATATATATATATATATATATATATATATATATATATATATACACGTATATATACATGGTACGTGGATGGTATGTGGACAATATTGTGTGTATTTTCTTCATCAACGCAGTCTTGGGTATCCTTTAGAACATTTAGTGACTTATTTTGATCCTCACTCTTCTAGAAATGATGAGAAAGTAGATCGATGGTTTTGTGACCATTATGGCTATCTTTTGTCTTTAGCTAGGAAACGTAGTGTACATCAATGGCCTCATGACTTCCATCAATGGAAATCTCACAGGATTTCACAACGTTGTCAACCTTGTCAAAATAATTTTTTTGATGTTATTATTACTTGTTAAGTGTTAGTAGTTGATTGTTGGTTGAATAAAAAATGTTGTGTTTTTGAAAAAAATGTGTCTGTCGTTTGTTTTCAAAAAAAGACTGAATATATGCTCTTTGACTTTCTCTCTATCCCTCACCATGACATTCGCTATCATAGCGTTCCGACACTAAAACCTAGTAGGGATGTTTTCTATCGCGTCCGCGTTTGAACCATATAAAGCGGGTTGGTCTCCAGTCTGGTCATCCACTGTTGACTCCTCAACCTATGAACATGCCTTCCAGACTAGCCAAGCAGAACGAAGTTTACGTCAATTTACATCGTGTCAGGCTAAACCTGATACCTAAGCCTGAAGAGATAGAGAATGTCAGGATGTTGTCCATAGCCCAAGACCTGATAGAAGAGGTCTTCAGAGAGGAAATCAAGAAAGAAGAAGAAGAATGGACAGAGAAGTACAGACTTCAGAAGCAGAGAGAACAGAAACAACAACAACAGCAGCAGCAACAGCAGCAGCAGCAACAAAAACCAGACAGAGGTTTTGTCGACTGCCGTGTGGACACCAAAGAGTTCTCCTTCTCTTTCCGCAGAAGCAGACCGTATCGTATATGAAAGCCTGCTGCCAGACGGGGACGCAATCTTAGACAGTAAAAAAGATTGCCATCACTCCCCGTCAACACAAAAAAACAGCCCTTTTCAGGGCTACCCCAATACTCTCGAAAAGACATACTAATTCAAATTGCCAAACAAATTTCTGCGTGTGCATGTTTAAAAAATGAAGTCTGTCTATAAGCACTTAACTTTCTCTGTCTTGTCAAATCGTGCATGTCTGTGTTTGTAAGTAAAAAGTCAACGTGAGTGCTTCTTTTAGGTCCGCGCGTGATGGTACGTTTTGGTGTTAGGGATGTTTACCTTCACGTCCGTGCTTCAAGTATATAAAGCGTCGTGATCGTCAGTCTGGCTACCCGTCGTCAACGAGACAACTATAAAGAATGAGCAGAATAAGTAAATTGTTGGAACTCCAAATGCACCTGGAGTATGCCAGACATATTTTAGACGAGCTGACTAAGGAGACAATACAGGAGGAATCATGAATAAAAGAGGAGAAAGAGAAGAGGAAAGAGAAGAAAGAGAAGAAGGAAAGGATCCTGCCACACCTCATAATGAGGCCTAAGTGTGAGGTGAAGCCTGAGGTAAGGACACCTCCACAGGTACTACCAGCTCCACGTCAGCAACAGCCACAACCGCAACCACTACCACCAGTACCAATAGTCGCTGTCCCCCAGATGGAAAACTGAGATGAGATTATGGAGGAGTTGGAGGCACAGCGGCAAGAGTGGGAGCCGCAGCGTCAGCAACATCATCCCCGGCTGCAGAATAGAAGAGAGAGGGAAGTCTTCAAAATCCCTCAGAGTGAAAACTGGGATGATGAGGCCAGTCAACACCCCCTCTGCACTTCCAACAAGACAAATCAATTGGGAGAATGACTGGAGCAGACGTTGTGTGTGTGGTGCCCGGCCTGGAAGGTCTCACCATTAACCAGGTGCATTTTGGAGTTAGAAAAACATCCCTTCTCAGAGCTAACCAGATCTCTAGAAAAGAGACACTATTCAATTTGCCAATTGGTGTGAATGTGAAGTAGTGTGACTATAAACACTCACTTCTTTACTCATGTGTGTGTGTGTGTGTGTGTGTGTGTGTGTGTGTGTGTCAGCTTGCGTTCGCATTCGTTTGTGAGGATAGTATAGTGTGTATGTTTATGCATTCTCGCTCTTTGGTGAGGATAGTAAATATGGTGTATTTTATGCATTCTCGTTATTTGGTGTGGATAGTAAATAGGTGTGTGTTTTATGCTTTCTCATTCGTTGGTGAGGATAGTAAATAAGGTATGTTTTATGTTTTCTCATTCGTTGGTGTGGATTGTAAATAGGTGTGTATTTAATGCATTCGCGTTGGTTGGTGTGGATAGTAAATAATATGTGAAAGTGAGTGTAAGGGATGTTTTCGTTCACGTCCGTGCGAGAAGTATATAAAAGCATAGCGTTCGCCGTTCGCGCCATCCGGACAAGCATGCCATACCCGGACAAGCTTACCGGACAAGCATAGCGGAACCCGGACAAGCGAGCGGATAATAACAAAGGCAAGTGGCAGTCCAGGTAGGCCCTCCTGCTGCCACACAAATCCCCAACCCCACCGGACAAGCATAGCGTGCCCTGGTACGGACAAACTCAAAGGCAAGGGGCAGTCCAGGAAGCTCTACCTGCTGCCCCATAAAACTCTATCGGACAAACACAGCGCATCCATATCGAGTTGCAATTACTCCTCGCAAGAAGGAGGTATTGCAGTACCCAGCTCATATGGACCCCAGTTAAAGAAAAGAAACCGAGGGTCTTCAATTTGGCTTATGAAGGCCCGCTACCAAAACAAACGTGATCCTTACGATACCGCCTCGTCGTCAAAAACAAAACCTACGTAGTCACCAAATTAAGATAAAAAAAATGGAAGGGCAAACCTTCCCCGGATTGGTACAAATTTTCGGAAAACGGATAAGTACACTATGTACGCAAAATTCATATTCAACAATAATACCCAATGCAACAAAAATTAAAACTCAATGAGTGCTTTACCAATTGAATGAGTGGCTCACACAACATTGGTATAAGGAAGTCCATTAGCATAACTGGACTAGATGTGACATTAAACCCGACCTTGCCGTTAGGTCGGGGCGCGTGGTTGCGGGTCTTGGTGTGCCCTGTGTGGCTGTCCCTGGGGCGCTTCCGTGGTGTTTTTGCGCGCCCTTTTCTGGGTTTCGTTCCCTCCTTTCCTCGCCAGCTGTGTAGATATGGACTGTATGTCAGAGGTCGAAGGTCTATCGGAAAAGCTATGGTAAAGGCCCAGCACTTGGGCTAAAAGCCCAGCACAGGGCTAAGTGCCTCTCAAGTGGAGCAATGTCGCCCAGCCTGGGGCGGCATCCAACCCGGGCCGAGTGCTTCACTAGAGGGGCTATCGCCCAGCCAAGGGCAGAGAGCCCCGAAAGGGGCCTCAGGTCCAGCCTTGGACTGAAACAAGTCGCACAAGCACACAGTGCATAAGCGACTATAATTCCTCTTGCTTGCTCGTTCGCGCCATGATCACATCAGTGGTCAAGACGCCGGGGAGGACGGACGTGCGCCACGCTGCTGCTGAGTTCTACAAATACATTGAAGCAAAATACATTGAAGCTGCACTTCAAGGGACTGAAGAAAAACAACAAAACAGATGAAAAGGATACACGCATGGAATTTATCTAAGGATATCACCGAAACTGAGATTTTAGGACTACAAACAGCAATGTACACGCCGAGCACATGGCTGCAGCTGCAGGGGGTCACTCCCCAGAACAAAGGAACAAAGGAAAACTGACCACGGAATGGACTAGACAAACTACACAACACACACATCGCGCAAGCTAAAGAATTCATATTATAACTATCAATACTAATATTCACACTAATTTAACTAATATAAAACTTAATCTTATTTCCATTTATAACAAACGCAATATTAGTTTGAATTCGTCTATTCAATAAAACAGGACTGGCTTACCGCGCAAGGTAAATATTTCACCTTAATATTAATAAACTCACTATATAAATACTAAACTTGACATTTGTTATCTCACCGTCCACTCAATACTCTCCCGTAAGGGAAAAAAATCCTTTATAATTAAAACATTGATACTTATGCAAATTAAAACTAATATAAAACTTAAATCTACTTCTAAATCTCGTTTAGTCAACAAAACTGCACTTGCTTTTAGTCTAAAATTAAGAATTTCGTTTATTATTAACACACACCACTTTCATGCTACAAATTTAACATACTTAAAACTCAATTGCAATTCACAAATCTTTTGTTTACTAATTCGTTCAATTAACTTCAATTCCTCTCAAAACATCAAATTAAGCTATTTCCGAACAACCTTTTGAATATTTAATCTAGGTACCACTTTCATTAATAGTAATATGCCCTATAGTTCACCCCAATAGGATTATAACACTATACAGCTCAGTAACAGGACGAACCCCTGCAAGTCAATTGTATACACCCATCAATGAGTCATCTTATTACTGATAACAAGACTAGTCACTAAACGGCTACCTGAATACAAGCATATTGAACTGTACGGCATGGAATCTCTAGTTTCCCACACTAAAAGTACTTGTCGTAGAACAGCGCTAAGGACGTACAAAAACAACCTTATAGAAGCGGCTTTTAAACATAAGGTTAGAGGATATATACGGTCAATCGCAATACAGAACCCAACTTAGAACTAAGTCCAAATAATATAATAACTCAATCCCTTATACTTAAACACCCCATTCCACTTATGAAATAATAAAGAGAAAAATGTAACCCAACAAAATAAAGACCCATAAATTAAAATATATTAAAAAAAAACAAAACAAAAAAAAACCATTACTAATACAGACGGACACTACTGCACAGCACAACTGCAGAAAAGATCAACAACTTGCCAGAACGGACCAAAGGATCACCCGCTCTACACCATTGGAGACTACCAGCAATCGAGAACAGAAAAGGGAAAATGTGCAGAGAAAAGATGCACATTTTCACTCAATCGCAGCTAACCACTTCAGAAGACGTCAACATCTACCAATCTGAAAAGATTGATAACTTGCCTATCTGAAAAGATTATAACTAACTTGCCAATCTGAAAAGATTATAACTACTTAACTCAAATTGCCAGACAACCATCAAAGCAAGGGGCAGTCCAGGTCGCACTACCTGCTGCCCCACAAAACCCCAACCAACCCCACCGGACAAGCATGGCATACCCGGACAACCTTACCGGACAAGCATAGCGGAACCCGGACAAGCGAGCGGACAATAACAAAGGCAAGTGGCAGTCCAGGTAGGCCTTCCTGCTGCCACACAAATCCCCAACCCCACCGGACACGCATAGCGTGCCCTGGTACGGACAAACTCAAAGGCAAGGGGCAGTCCAGGAAGCTCTACCTGCTGCCCCACAAAACCCTATCGGACAAACACAGCGCATCCATATCGAGTTGCAATTACTCCTCGCAAGAAGGAGGTATTGCAGTACCCAGCTCATATGGACTTCAATTAAAGTTAAAAAAAAAACCCAAGGGTCTTCAATTTGGTTCATGAAGGCCCGCTACCAAAACAAACGTGATCCTTACGATTCCGCCTCGTCGTCAAAAACAAAACCTACATAGTCACCAAATTAAGATAATAAAAATGCAAGGACAAACCTTCCCCAAGACTGGTACAAACTTTCGGAAAACGGATAAGTACACTATGTACGCAAAATTCATATTCAACAATAATACCCAATCCACCAAAATTTAAACTCAATGATTGCTTTACCAATTGAATGAGTGGCTCACACAACATTGGTATAAGGAAGTCCATTAGCATAACTGGACTAGATGTGACATTAAACCCGACCTCGCCGTTAGGTCGGGGCGCGTGGTTGCGGGTTTTGGTGTGCCCTGTGTGGCTGTACCTGGGGCTTTCGGGCCGTTTCTGCGCTGCCTCCCTTCCGGGTCTCTTTCCGCCTTTGCCTCGTTACGGACATGTCGGCTTGCTGGGTATACGATCTGAAAACAAACTAGGGGGCTATGATGGCACCATACTCATAACCCCCAGGAGGACGTGAGGGCACAATACTCACACCTCGAAGGGCCCAGCTTAGGGCTCTGACAGGCAGTGGTGGCACCATACCCACACCTCCGAGGGCCCAGCCTAGGGCTATAACCAGTCGCGAAGCACATTGTGCATATGCGACTATAATCCAGTCAGTCAGTCGTTCGCGCCATTCAACGCTGAATATAAAAAATGGCTAGCAACATGGAGAGAATGATAAGATTGCAGGAGGTGGTAGACACACTAGGCATGGTGGAGGAGATGCTACTTAGAATGCAGCATGGGGCTTATAGCCCGCACAGATTGGCTATGGAAATCAACAATTTAAAGAGAGGAAAGGAGATATTAAATGAGATGATTAGAATTGAAAAAGACGAAAAGGGAGATTTAGAAGACAAAAGGTGGATGAGGGAGTGGAACGAAAAAATAGAAAAGGAAGAAGAAAATGAAAAAAGGAAGAAACAGGAAAAGGAGGAGGAGAAGGAAAAACAGGAGGAGGAAAAGAATGAGAAAAAGAAAAAAAGTGTAGGACAGAAAATAAGAAGTTGGTGGAGGAATAGAAGAGCTTAGAAGAAGACAAAGAAGAAAATCAAAGGCCTTTTTCAGGGCCACTCCACTGCCTCGAAAAGATTTATTCTTTCTTGGCTAAAAAAATTTATTCGATTGTATAATTTATCTTTTAACTCACAAAAACATTATTCTCTTATCTAAATTTATTTTAGTCAGTTGTATAATTTGGGTATAATATTATAATATCCACAAACACGAACGCGAATGATTCAAACTTTATATAGAAATGACACAGGTGGCATGACGTCACGGTACATGCTACATTTTTGCAAATGTCCAGTACCGTGACATCACCCTACCTGTGCCATTCCTCTTGTCCCTATACAAAATTCCCATTGTCCGTATACAGTCCCAGGGTGTACTTGTCCCTATACTATCACAGGGTGATCTTTTGTCCGTTTAAATCGTGTCCCCATACAGTCCCAGGGCGTGTCTGTAATGCTAATTCCCATTGTCCGTAGACTACCCTACTATACTACTGTTATAAACAATGACTTATAATAATAAATACGAAAGTAGTGAAAACACTGAGTTGTAATGAATACAATAGAATGATGAAAACACTGCTCCTCATCTATATAACACAAAAGAAAAGAAAAGAAACAAATTACTTCCTAATAGTATAATTTCCATTTGGAACACTTTTCCCGATATGATTTAAAATAATAAAATAAAGAAATTTCACACCTTAATCTGGCCGCTCTAAATGTCCAGATTTTACTTCCTGTCCATATAAATTGTAGTCTGACTGCCTAGGGTTTATATTGCATATAGTGGCTTTATACAGATCCATTGCAGGTATCATAAAGTGCACAAGCTTCTCGCCTGGTGAGAATTATTACGCTATTATAACGATCATATTACGTACATGAGTTTGTGTTCTACAGTGAACGCCAGATAATGCGTTTTAGCACAGTCAACTTCAGATAATATATTTTCAGGTCTTTATTATACTAAGAATCTAAACTTGTTTAATGCATGAATAACAGAAAGGAATAATTTAAGTCAGTTTGTGACACAAGTTTCCCCTAAAGTTATTTATACGACGAGCCTATTTACATTTTGAAAACTACCTTAGTGCCTAATCAAGTCGGCTGAAATAATCTGCGCCATTGTTTTCTCTACCTGGAATTGCGTGAATTATCATGCTGTATGCCCATATCATCAATCTGGAATTTGACATTTTTGACTTGTTCGATAAACCAGTGGTTGGTGTTCCGTTTCCAGGATACAAATTGATTCTAAACAAGTACCTGTGGAATTTGGAAACGTCCCATATCACTGCTAGACATACGTTCTCAATGACGGAATTCTTCCGCCCCCTAGGTAATAGCTTTCTGCTGGAATAGGCAACATGTCATTTTCATGTTCCTGTAATAATACTGCGCCTAAACCGATGTCAGAAGCATCTACACTAAGAATAAATGCTTTCTCCAGATCTGGCAGTCTTGAAATGAGATGGCAGTCTTGAAATGAGATATCGTATCAGACTAGCTTTGAACGCCTCGAAAGCTTTTTCTTGGCTTTTACCCCATACACCTGTATTCGGTTGACCTTTCTTGGTCAAGTCTGTCAGTGGTACAGCAGTAGCGGCCAAATTAGGAATAAACGTCCGATAGAAACCCACTAAACCTAGAAAAGAACGCACCTACGTTTACATTTGAGGACGCGGGCCCCGATTGGCCGAGTGGTCTAAAGCGCTCACAGTTACGGATCACTGCCATCTCACCTCTGTCTGCGTGGGTTCGAGTCTCAAGCTCGGCTATTTTGGGTACGTGAAAAATCCTGCCATTAGCTTCTCGTGGGTTGGTCGTTCTTCCCGGAGTTTTCCATAGTTCTTCCTCCACCAGTTCTACTGGCCGCCATGTATAGCCTATATTGTGCTGAAAAATGGCGTTAAACCGTACAGCAACAACAACAATAACAGCAACAACAACATTTGAGGACGCTTTGCATTCTGTATCGACTGCACATTACTAAGCAATTAATATAACGTCTGAGACTGTCCTATCACATACCCTAAACATTCTAGTCTGCGATATTCTACATTAAAGTTTGTAGGACGTGTAGGAATCAGGTGTCTCTTTGTCACTCTTCGGCTCTCTCTATTTGTCTCTCTTTGGCTCACTTTGTCTCTCTCTCTCTTTGTCTCTCTCTCTCTTTGTCTCGCTTTGTCTTTCTCAGTTCCCCTTTGTCTTTCTTTGTCTCTCTTTGCCTCTCTCCCTGTCTCTTTCTTTTTTCTCTCTCTCTTTGTCTCTCTGTATCGCTCTCTCTTTGTCTCTGTTTCTATGTCTATATCTCCCTGTTTCTGTTTGTCTGTCTCTCACTTTGTCCCTCTTCCTCGCGCTCTCTCTCTCTTTGTCTCTCTTGCTCTCTTTTTGCCTCTCTTTGTCTCAGTGTCTCTCTCTATACCTCTCTGTCTCTCTGTCTCTCTTGTCACTCTGTCTTTCCTTGCCTCTCTTAATCTCCGTTTGTTTCTCTCTCTCTCTCTCTCTCTCTCTCTCTCTCTCTCTCTCTCTCTCTCTCTCTCTCTCTGTCTTTCTCTATCGCTCTTTGTCTCTATTTCTCTCTGTGTCTCTATTTGTCTCTCTTTGTCTCTCTTTATCTCCCTTTTTCTCTCTTCGTACCTCCCTCTCTTTGTCACTCTTTGTTTCTCCTTATCTCTCTCTTTGTCTATATTTGTCTCTCTCTCTCTTTGCCTCTCTTTGTTTCACTCTGTATGTCATTTCCTCTGTTTGTCTCTCTCCTCTTTATCTCTCTATCTGTGTCTATCTTTTTATCTATATCTCTTCTTATCTCTTTCTCTATAAATGTCTCTTTATCTCTATTAATCTCTATTTATCTATTTTTTCTCTCTTTCACTCTCGTTGTCTCTCTCTTTGTCTCTCTGTGTCTCTCTTTGCATCTCTCTCTCTTTGTCTCTCTTTGTCTCTCTCACTGTCGCTCTTTGCCGCTCTCTCTCATTGTCTCTTTTTGTCTCTCTTTGTGTTTCTTTTCTATGTTTAACTCTCTTTATCTCACTTTGTCTCTCTCTTGTATCTCTTTGTATCTCACTCTCTTTGCATCTCTTTGTCTCTCTTTGTTTTTCCGTGTCTCTCTCTATTTTCTATATTTGTCTCTTTCTCTTTTTGTCTCTCTTCGTCTCTCTCTCTCTATATCTCTCCTTGCCTCTGTTTGTCTTTCTGCGTCTTTATCTCTCTATTTCTCTATCTTTTTATCTCTATCTCTTCTTAACTGTCTCTCTTAATGTCTCTTTATCTCTCTTTTTGTCTCTTTCAATTTCCTTGTCTCTGTCTCTGTGTTTCTCTCTATATCTGTCACTCTCTGTCTCTCGTTTTCTGTCTCCCTCTTTGTCGCCCTTTGTCTCTCTCACTGTTGCCCTTTGCCACTCTCTCTCTCTCTCTCTCTCTCTCTCTCTCTCTCTCTCTCTCTCTTTGTCTCTCTTTTCCTGTCTTTATCACTCTTTCTCTTACATTGTCTCTCTCTATTTTTATCTCTTTTTTCTCTATTTGTCTCTCTTTGTCTCTCTCTCTCTCTTCGGGTCTGTTTGTCTCTTTCTCTTTATTTCTCTTTGCCTCTCTTTGTCTCTCTCTTTCTCTTTATCTCTCCCTATTTCTTTATCTCTATATCTCCTTATCTCTATCTCTCTTAATGTCTCTTTATCTCACTTAATCTCACTTTATCGCTCTTTATCTCTCTTTTTCTCTCAGTGTCCCTCTCTGTATATCTTTGTCTCTCTTTGTCTATCTGTCGCTCTCTCTGTATCTCTGTCTCTCTTTGTCTCTGTTTATCTCTCTTTGTCTCTCCCTCTATCGTTTATATTTCTCTCTATCGCAATCTCTCCCTATGTCTCTCTGTCTCTCTATCTCTTCATCAGTCGCTGTCTCTCTCTCTATCTCTCTATCTATCTATCTCCATTTCTCTGTCTCCATATCTCTCTCTGTCTCTGTACGTCATTCTCTATCTCTCTATCTCTATATATCTCTCTATATCTCTCTTACTTTCTCTTTCTCTCTCTATCTCTCTCTCTACCTCTCCCTCTATCTCTCGCTATCTCTCTATCTCTCTTTACCTCTCTATATGTCTCTATATATCTCTCTATCTGTCTATCTCTCTATATATCTGTCTCTCTCTCTATCTATTTGTCTCTCTATATATCTCTTTATCTATCTCTCTATATATCTATCTCTAAATCTATCTTTATCTATCTGTATCTCTCTCTATCTCTCTACTCTCTCTCTCCTTCTCTCTATCTCGCTCTACCTATATCTATCTCTGTCTATCTGTCTCTCTATCTGTCTCTCTATCTCTCTATCTATATCTCTCTCTGTCTATCTATCTATCTATCTATCTCTATCTCTAACTCTATCTATCTCTATCTCTATTATCTCTGTCACTTAGCTTAATATTTTTGTGTGGTCGTAACATTCGAGTGCTGCATAGGTCTTAAAATTAAAGTATCATCATACTGAGCAAGTAGGCAACTGGTATAATGATACTAAACAATTGTGTTATCATTGTTAAAACACTAATTTATGTAACTGACTTCAATTTATATCATTTGTTTCATCGCTACATAGATCATGTAGTTATAACGCACATTAACAAAATATGACGTGAATATATTAAAATATAAATGAAACATAGATGCTTTCTTTTCTCGTTTATCAGCTGTTCGCGTCACTGGCACTCTGAAGGAAATACATATACAGTATTATTATTATTATTATTATTATTATTATTCAAAAAATGCTTGCAGGTCTATATGGATTTGTATGTTATTTATAGGCACTGTTAGACGAGGTAAGCTGTTTAAACATTTGAATCTTTTCATTTGACCTTTTTCAAATGCAAAGTGCACTATTCGCGTTTCGGGTGTGTAACTTATCACTATGATATTGTTTGCGCATGAGAAAAGACAGGACTGCCTCTGGAAACGTAATACAAATGCGGAGAAAATAAAATACACGTATTTGCAATATAGCGAACCTCTCTCTCGTGTGCAGTTTGAAATACCGAAGATTCTTTAAACTTTGTTTTGAAATACCTTGAAACCTAGAAAACATTTTGAGCACTGAAGGAATGATATGCACAAGAGTCACGATGTATATTCTCATACAAAGGAATGGCAACACGTTGATTACAAAGGAATGGCAACACGTTGATTACAAACGAATGGCAACACGTTCATTACAAAGGAATGGCAACACGTTGATTACAGATCGTTTGAAATTATATTGTACATAAGAAGTATAAGATTATTCTGTTCACATTACATATGTCTGATTATTATGTAAACACAAAGCTGACATAAACCTTGTTTACAGACATGAAATTATAAAAGCATGCTATTTAAATTATATGGTAAACCTTATGAAGCTATGATGTTCACGTAACATAACATAGATGTAGGATAGCATGCTATTCTCACATCTAACATGAGAATGTTCAATGCTTTTTGTGAGAACTGAAACATAAGGAATGTACACAATTGGGCTATTCCTTCCGTCAAATAAAGAACACCAACTGAGTCTCACTCTCATATAGACGAACACAAAACATTGACCTATCTGTTCAAAAGATGCTTGTTTTGGTCGAGCATGGATACACGGAAGGGGTGTGTAACTACCGTTAATAGTTTTATTTCCAAGCGTTCTGCGATCAGGGAAAATATCACTTAACCGTGTAAGACCTGGATGATAATCATTTTGTGTATCAATGTGCAAACACTACTACGCATGTTATGTACGCCTGCACAATTAAAGACAAACGTTTAAATGAAAAAATGTGTGCTTTAATGACGACTGCATAGGTGTACACAAGCAACAAATTAGTAAGTGACTATATCTACAAGAACGATACATTACTGGAGATGACACGTTACTGCATCTATTCTATGCAACATTCATATTGCTCTGCAACTTTGTATTTCAGAGTAGAATACTGCATGATAAACACATATAATGCTACATCCGACTGCCTTTTTTTATTTTCTACGTTATAATGACAAAATCAAATTTAAGAAATGCTACAAATCAATAGAAAATAAATATACCTCAACAGACAAGCCTGATAAACATAGAGAGGAACCAGATACCTAAACACACATTAAGGATACTACATCCAGTAAACCATCATGACATGTGCCAATATTGAATAAGTGAATTTTTGTACCCGTATAGGACACGAAGCTGCAGAAACAAAACTACGTGTTAAGTGAATTAATGGTGCCGAGAACATGTACGGGGCACCTTTTTAAGTGGAATAAATAGACGAGTAAAGCTGTACATATAATGACACTTGGATGGTATTAAAATATGCAGAAGTTTACAGAGCAATGCTGTACTCGTAGTTCCAAAGCGGACAATAGTGCCTATATTTTATGCATACAACTTAAATTTCAATGGCAATTTGGTGCACAATTACCTGACAAACGGTACCCCTAAAACATATACACAGAAAGACAAAATTCGGCCTTTTATAACCAGTGTTTACAAGATCAGGATTCATAGTAACTAATGCAACATTTGGCTACATATTGAAAATCTACGCAACTACAATGCAAGTACTGACCCACCTACTGCCCCGCAAATTTGGCTTCGTCAATATCCCTAGAGAAGATACTCAAAAACCATGCACTAAACCCGTTACACATCTAATATTCCGTCTATGTATGAGCTCATGGGCAATGTTTGTTCAATAAATGCTCAATAAATATTAATTTTTACCCTTTAGATGTAGCAGTGTGACATATTGTTTAAATCTCTTTTATCCTCCGCCTTTTACCTTGTTGTAAATTTACAAACTTAAAATGTGTTTCTTGCTACTTTACGCCTTCTTTGCACTAAACTTTAACAACAAATGCCCCCCCCCCCAACATAATTCCAATCTAAGTCCCACAGATAAGGTTCAAATGTGCGAAACGAAATCCCATGGATACTACACCAACCTAAAACTCAGATACATGATACAAGTTGACTAATCTAAATCCCAAAGATACATTAACAATGGGCCAGTCTAAGCCTTGTAGCTGCTTTACAAATAGACCAATCTATGTCTTCCATATTCTATGCAAATGAACGAATTCAAATCCCACATATACTGTACAAACGGACCAATCTAAATCCACACATACTACAAATGGAACAATCTAAATCCAATAGATTCCGTGCAAACGGAACAAGGCATTCAAATGACGTCAGTTTGTACTGATATAAAGATGTGATAGTAGTATTTGATTTTCTAAGAGCCTTTTTTGAGGCTCGACGGATCAGAAAGAGAATTAAAATAAATTGACCAGAACAGGTGATTTCGAAGCCTTTCATTTACAGTAATAACGATTTATTGATGAACTGCCTTTAACCCTGAGACCCTTTGCATATTTTCTCGTTGGGTTCCTGGGCTAATTGTGAACATGTTTCGTGTATCCTTTATTTTGAGTAATTTAGGATTGTTAGCAACATGAAAAAAATAAAAACATCATAAATACACCTTAACCATGTTCTATGGCCCTGAGGTCGCGGATTCGTGTTGAAAATACTTTTTACATGCAGGAGGAATGCTCTCTGCAAAAGTATACAACTGGTCCTTGAATGAAAGGAATGCCGTTCTGCAGGCAGGTGCATTAACAATGACAGACTGACGGATATACATATATGTCTGCATGTAGATACTTGCAGATACCATGACTCAAATAATGTACCCTTTACTTTCCAAATAGTGAACATAACATAAAATAAATACAATACTACGTTCCAGATAACAGCAAAAATCTGAAACAAAGGTATATCAATCAAAGTCAATAAAATAAGAAGAAATATAAGCAAAACGTAAAGAACATGACAAAATTAACAAGAGACAGAAGTCAAGAAGACAACTGCATTTTCAAGTATTAATTAGGAGTCACACAATGATATCACACGATTATTTAATAACCATTTAACCAGTAAAGTAGTTTTTTCTTGAAAGCGTAAGCAGAGAAAGGGAAGATATCAACATGTCAACGTTTATTGTAGTGGTTATTTGTTTAATATACACAGAAGTAGTGTTCCTTTTCTGATTTTATAATCAGAGTAATCCGCATTCTGCTCAAGAATAATGCCAGCACATTTTCACTGTAATCAGCAAAAAAAAAATAGCTGATTCAGACTTATTCTTAAAACGTATTTATGACTGTCGGAGTGGATATGTTGCGGGCAGATTCTCGACAGAAGGCCCGGTGTTTATGTTTTTGAAATTATATAATATGTTGGTCCCAACCTCCGCGCCAAAGAAAAAAAAAAAAAAGACTTCTTAAGATTTTATTTCCCGAGATTCCTCATTTTTTTTTACTGCATATGTTAACTAGTTGTTTAGAAAAGTATATTTACCTTTTATCTTTGGTTGTCGTATTTAGTTATGCCATTTTAAATGCTTGTAAGCTCTCTAAGGATGATATATACGTGGAAAAAAAAGTTATACGTGGAGTTTGATACAGTGAGTCATGGATTTGGTTTCCGTACGTATGGCTTGACGGAGTTCTGTAATACACACGAAGATAAGATCGTTGGTGATTATACAGTTTTGAAGCTCATTTAACAAGAACTATATCAAAAGTAAATTTCGGTTCAGTCAATAAGGTATCTAAATTTCTTTCTTATATCAAAGAAACTGCTGAACACATACATCCTTGCTAATTCAAACATAGGATTCATAATAATCGACATCAGTTATTTCACGAGCTCAGTCGTGGCATAACAGGCATTAAAAAGGGGTTCTTAAATACATGTGAACAACTCAGAAACCCAAATAAGATTTATAGGTCCTGTGCCATATGACCATAGTAGAGTTTTACTGTAAGTGACTCTTGAAACTATTATGCGGAAATTTATGTACCAGTTTCACTGTTTTAAATTCCTGTTATCGACCCGAAGCACATACTGACGTACGCAAGCGCATACATGCTAATCACTAAAGTATGTTTATATCCGTGTTGGTACCATAAATTTGAAAAGCCGACTAGTCTCGTTTTCTGATCTTCCTGCATTCATACAAGAAGACATGCGGATGAGAATACGAAACAGCAGCAGTTAGAGAAAAATCGTTTCGTTATATTACATTTTGTAAATTAATGGTGGCTGTCTTATTACTATGCCAAAGGTGATGCAGGTTCTGAAAAAATTCATTCTACTTTAACTCGTTTTAACAAGGATAAAACGCTGTTGTTAAAATTTCGCAAGAACAAAATTTGAGCAAGTAACTTTGAAATCAATAGTGCAAATGTCTTATTCCTTGTTGGAATAAGGTAATGAGCTACACTATGGTATTCGTTCTGGAACAAGCTGGAAAATAAGAATAAACAGGTAAGTTCTGTTTGTATAGTGAGTTGTGTATTTGTCAATACACAGTGGACAGGGACTTTAGATATTTGTGCTTTACGAAAGATATTTGTCTAGTTTACGAAAATTTTACTGACTTATTTGTTTTGTTACATTATTCATATTTCAGACTTCTGCATGAAATAAATCGTTATTATAACAGATGTTTATTTTGCATCACGTCATAAACCGTGCAATTACGATTATATATTACCTTTCCTCCTGAATGAACATTCTTCACTGATAATTGTCAGCAATAACCGCTCTAAAACGATCACGTGGATCCATACTACGACTGACTTTTACACAATTTTGGTTCAACAGTATTATGGCATATTATAAATGATTAAATATGTTCAATATTTTCAAGATTCTATATTCTAAAGATTTTATTGCATACCAAGTTGCTAAATATTTGTCCATGACGTATGTCATCCACATGGTATTTTCAAAACATACATATCTGAAACCTCGGATACTTTGATTTGGCTGTATTATCTAGGATGCAGTAAACAGTCATTCAGTTGAATGTAGTGAAGGGGGGGGGGGCGACATAGGGTATATGGGACTTCTATGTTAAAATAGGGTCCCGGCACTATAGGATCTATGGGACTTTAACATGGGTGGGCTACTCTAGGGTCAATGGGAATTTCACATATGGAATGTATAGCGACAATATGAACGGGGCAGGTGAGGTGACGTCACGGTACTGGACATTGGTAACAATGTTGCAAGTGGCTGACCTCAATCGGGCCAAACAGCTATGAACAAAAAGATAGAACGCTTGGCGGGGCGGGATATATCACCGGATAGAGTTAACACAAAGAAAAACACTAAAAAAAACCCACACAGATATGGCAAAGAGAGCAAATCTTTTCGAGGCATATGAGTGACCCTGAAACGTTCTTCTTTTACTTCGCCAACTTTTTATTTTCTCTCCTACATTCTTCTTTTTCTTTTTCTTCTCCTTTTGGTCCTCTTCTTCCATCTTCTTCTCCTCCTCCTCCCTTTTTACCTCTTTTCATTCTCCTCTTCTTTTTCTATTTGTTCAATCCATGCACTCATTCTTAGTCAATTATCTTCGTCCTCCTTCTCCTCCTTTATTTGTTTTATCAATTCTTTTATCCTTTCCTTCATTTTTGCAATTGTTTACCTCCATCTTAAACCTGTGTGGACATTACTCGTCATACTGCATCCTCAACAAAAATTCCTCCTACATCCCCATGTCATCTGCTGCCTCTTGCAGTGCCTTCATTGCGTCTATTTTGTTAGAAGCCATTTCTTGTTGAATATTCAGCGTTGAATGGCGCGAATGACGAAGGCTATGATTTATATACTCCAAGCACGGACGTGAAGGAAACATCCCATACAATAACTTCACATATTACATACTATTCTCACAGAAAGAGAAGAAAAAACACCTATATCTGCTATCCAAAACCCCATTATCTACTATCCACACAAAAGGGGAGGAGGAAAAAAACCACCATATCTTCTATCCAAAACCCCAATATCTACTATCCACACAGAAGGGGAGGAAGACAAAAAAACCCCACACCATATATACTATATAAAACCCCAATATCTACTATCCACACAGAAGGGGAGGAAGAAAAAAAAAAACCCAATATATATCCACACAGAAGGGGAGGAAGACAAAAACACACCATATCTACTGTCCACATAAATTATCTTATCCTTTCCATCATCTTTTTACAATTGTTTATCTCCACCTTTAGCCTGTGTGGACTATACTCGTCATACTGCACCCTCAACAAACATTCCTCCTACATCCCCATGTCATCTGCTGCCTCTTACAGTGGTGTCTTCATTGCGTCTATTTTGTTAGAAGCCATTTCTTTGAATTTTCAGCGTTGAATGGCGCGAATCACGAACTCGATGATTTATATACTTCAGGCACGGATGTGAAGGAAAACATCCCTTACAATAACTTCACATATTATATACTATCCTCAGAGAAGGAGGAAAAAAAAAAGAAAACACCTATATCTACTATCCAAAACCCCACTATCTACTATCCACACAGGAGGGGAGGAAGACCCCCCCCCCCACCATATCTACTATCCACACAGAAGGGAAGGAAGAAAAAAACCCCACCATATCTTCTATCCAAAACCCCAATATCTACTATCCACACAGAAGGGGAGGAAGAAAAAAACACCATATCTACTATCAAACACCTCAATATCTACTATCCACACAGAAGGGGAGGATGAAAAAACTCACCATACCGCCTATCCACATAGAAGAGAAGAGAAAAAAGGAAAACACATCATATATACTATCCACACAGATACGCGCACACAGCAACACACACACACCCACACCCACACACACACACACACACACACACACACACACACACATACACACACAACAGTAAAGGAGTTAGTGTTTATGGTCACATTACTCCGCATTCACGCAAACTGGCAACTTGAATAGTTTCTTTTCTAGAGATCTGATTAGCCCTGACAAGGGAAGGGCTGTGTTTTAGAACTTCAAATGCACCCGGTTAATGGTGACATCTCCAAGGCCGGGTATCACAGACACATCGTCGGCTCCAGTCGTTGTTCCAATTGATATGAGTGGGTGGGAGCGCAGAAGGGGGATGAGTGGCCTCATCATCCCAGTTTTCACTTTGTGGAATAGTGAAGACATCTGTCTGTCTAATATTCCCCACGCGGGGAGGATGAAGCCTGAAGTACAGACGTGAAGGAAAACATCCCCTTACACCAAAACGTACGATACCACTAATACTATAAAAAGAAACGCGCGAACCTAAAAGAAACAATGAGGTTGACTTTTTACTTGCAAACACAAACATACACTATCTGTTAAGACAGAGAAACGAAGTACTTATAGACACACTTAAATTGTTTTAACATAAACACCAAAACTTTGGCATTTTGATTAGAATGTTTTTTCTAGAGTGTTGGGGTAGCTCTGAAAAGGGCTGTTGTGTTGACGGGGAGTTATGGCAATCTTTTATAGTCTACAATTGCGTCCCCGTCTGGCGGCAGGCTTTCCCACAGGATACGGTCTGCTTCTTCGGAAAGAGAAGGAGAACTCTTTCGTGTCTACACAACAGTCGGCAAAACCTCTGTCTGGTTCATACTGCTGTTTTTGTTGCTGCTGCTGCTGCTGTTGTTGCTGTTCTCTCTGCTGCTTCTGAAATCTATACTTCTCCGTCCACTATTCTTCCTCTTTCTTGATTTCCTCTCTGAAGTCCTCTTCTATCAGGTCTTGGGCTATTGTTAACATCCTGACATTTTCTATCTCCTCAGGCTTCGGTATCAGATTTTGCCTGACACGGTGCAAATTCACGTAAGCGTCGTTCAGCATGGCTATTTTTGAAGTCCTCTTCGTAGGCTGACGAGTCAGCAATGGATGGTCAGACTGGAGACCGCTACGATTTATATGTCTCAAACGCGGACGCGATAGAAAACACCCCTACTGGATTTTAGTCTCGGAACGCTTTGATAGCTAATTTCATCAGGAGGGATATATAGAAATCAAAGAGCCTTTATAATTACAAACTCTTTCGAAAACAAACGACACATTTTGTTTTCAAAACACATTTTTCATTCAACAAACAACTAACAACCAACATTTAACAATAATAACAAACCAACTATTTTTGACAAGGTTGACAACATTGTGAAGTCAAGTTAGATTTCAACTGATGGAAGTCATAATATTGTGCACACACTATGGAATCTGTGCCTTATAATTTCACATTATTGAATCGTATAGCCTGGGCATTTCTTCTCATAAATTGGGTGATGTCTTCCAAAGGTGGTAATCCATACAAATCAAAATACTCCAAGCAACACTCTTTCGGGAAGTAGACGGCTACCCAGTGAGTTACTGGCAGATGACTGTCGTCCGTGTTGATGACATAAGTTTGATGGTCTTGAGGTTTGTGATGAGGTAGTTCATCTTTAGCACACACGATAGGATTCCAAGAAGCAGTGATAATAAAGTTCCCAGGTATCCATTTTGGTTTTGTTCTTCTCGCAGGTAATGGTAATTCATCAATTCAATTCTGACTTTTGTTTGAAAATCTCTGACAAGTAACCGTTTCTTAGCTTTGTCTCCGAACTCTGGGCTAAGAGAGCTTCGATGCGATAGTCAATGGAGGGTAGGAATGATAGGCAAGCCTTTGTACCACTGATGCAACACTGCTTCTTCCGAGATGAGGCTCCAAGTGTCGTCCAGATATTCAACCAATTTTTCTTCTTGACTCATCGTCATGTATCGTGTTGAATTTGGCTGGGATGATCGTTTTGACATTCATAGCAATCTTTCTTGGTGAATTCCGTAATTTTATCCGCCAGGTGTCTGGCAAAACAGGACACTAAATATTGTTCTTTTACTGTCCATCTGGACATGACCGCCACGTCATCTTCGTCTTTGTGTTGGTTTTCTGCCTCCACGGTATCCTCCCATTCGATTTCCAAATTTTCTCCACCTTTCAAAGAGGGATAAGAGTCTTCCATATTTTCTAATAGTCTAGAATGACCTCTTTCAAACTGTTGATTTCTTTGGTATTATCGAATTTTGCATACATGATGAAGTTCACGGTCTCGGCGAGAGCTTCTGCAAACTGAAGTTCCAAACGTAGTTGACCGGATTTTATAGGGTAGAAATGTCACTCGTCGTTGCCTTGGTCTGGAGTGAAATCAAAAGCCCACAAAGTGTAACCTACTACATAATCTTCGTACTTAATGCCGTGACGGGTGTTGGTTCCTAGTTTTCTGGTAGCTTCGTATAGGGACAAGTCCGATCACAAGTAATTCTTCTGAGCTAAGTTATGTTCCAAAGGTCTGGTACACAAGGTCTTCCCATCACGACTGACTTCGGTCTTGGACATTCTGTAGTGCTTAAACTCGACAGGTTTGATAGTGACGGCTCCGTTGAGGGCTTCATTGCTAACGATACCAACGATTAAACGTTTGGGTAACTGTCCTTGGAACCGATGATCTTCGATCTTGGATCGAAGTCCAGCAGCAATGGTAAAAGATTTCGCTTCTACGTGTCGTATCGGATACTTTTCAGTTGTTCTGCTCAACGTGTGACTGATGTTGTTTCCCTCTTTAGGTAACACTTCAACGCGGCGCATGTGAAGTCTGCCTTCTTGGATGATGGTTTTGTACTCGTGGGCAAGTGCCCTCAAATAGAAAGCGACACTGCTGAGATTCAGTCTCAGGCTGATATCCACTCCGTTTAGCAAATACTTGTCTTGCAATCACATGTCCAAATACGAACGATCCGTAAGTTCTAAACTACGGATTTTCTTTCGACTGTCGTTAAAGCCAACATTGTGAGGGTCGTCATCTATTGTCGCGGTTGTGTCGTTAAACTTGTCCGCACCTGCTGTGTCAGAAGAACTGGTTAAAGGAGTGGTCACTGAAATGGCTGAGGATATGTTGAAGGGCATGATGGTAAATTATTTTTTTACAGTCGACGACATGCGAATCGTCGATACAAGAGTCAAAACCCGGTGGATATTCTTTCCAATGTACTTTGACTTCTTAGACACGACGTTGTCCTACTTTACGGGTTGTTCGATCGAGAATGCTTTCAATCTCGTAAACTTCGTCTTCCTTTTTGGTCAAGCGTTGTAACTCGGGCAAGTCAAACGTTCCTTTTAACACTTCGCCGTTCATATCTTTCAATTTATAGACGATAGGATGACGGCCACGCACTTGTTCAGTGACAGGAAAAAATTCGGTGGTCCAGTTGGGTAAGAAATCTTTGCCGAAAGTGCGTTTGCTTTTGAAAATGCACACCCAATCTCCTGCTACCAACAATCCGCATTTTTGGAGGACCCTCGGGTACGTACCAAAGAGGCGCTCAAAGACGGGCACTTCGTTTACCGGAGACATTTCTTGGGGGGCTCATCCGATGCTCCGATGGTAAGATTGGTTGTACGCTTGGACTCGGTGCGGCAAGACGTCGATGTACTTAAGAGTGTGCTGATGCGTAAAATATTTCCACATGCGTTCTTTCAAGGTGCGTTGAAAACGTTCCACGATGCCGGCTTTGGTTTGGGGATTCTCGGTGGTGAAAAATTAATGTCTCTTTTCTTCAATTCTTTTTGGAAAGTTTGGTTCAGAAATTCGGTGTCTTTGTAGGTTGGACATCGAAGATGGTGACGACCGCTTTGTTTCAACACCAGTGTGAGGGCTGGCAATAATTCATTGCTCGAGTTGGAAGTCAATGGCACGACATAGGCATACTTGGAAAAGACGTCGATCACAGAAAAGAAATATTTGTAGCCACGATTGTAGATGGCCAAATGAGAGGCATCGGCTAAATTGGCTTGCCATTGATGATCGACGCCCTCCACCTGGGTGCGACGTCTGGAAAATTTTTGTCGAATGGGTTTGTGTAAGGTGTACGTGGCTTGTTCTTGTAGCCATTGTTGCGCTTGAGGCAAACGGACACTTTCAGTCGAGTTTTGGCAGCACGATGAACTCCTCTGTAACCCATATGATGGGCTGGATCGTAGTAAATGCTGGTTCACGCATTGTCCATTTTTTAGTAGGTTATCCACTCTTCACTGATCCTACTCTGAATGGGACGAGGGTGTGGTTTAGAAAGAGTTTTACGTGTCGGATGTGCCACGGGAGTGGAAGTTGAGGGTAGTGGTGGTGGTGGTGGTAATGGGATGGCTTTGCTTTCTTTGCTTTTTTCACTTCCATTTTCCCTTCTTTCTTTTTGACTTCTGTGGAAAGAGGAGAGGAGATCATCTTCTTATCCCAAACTTTAAGTTCTTCTCGTTGGGGTGTTGGGAAATGGGTCAACAAGGACGCTGAAATCTTACTAGGGATCGGAGTTGCTGACGGTGTTTGAAAGACTTCTCGTGGCTCTTCTTCCTCAGACATCCGTGGGGCTCCGTCTGTCTTGACCGTTGGGAGTGTTGGTAGTGTTGATAATGGACTTTTCATCTGGGTTTTAAAATCTATCGGAGTTGGTAGAGCTGTTTGGCCTAAAGCTTTCTGGCGAAAGAGTTGCAGTCGTTGCAACAGTTGACCGTACATTTGCGATTTTTCCGTTTTTGACAAATCGCTGAGATCCATCAACAATTGCAAATCTTGTTGTAATATGGACATTTCGGTCAAACGAGGATTAGGAGATAAATGCGGGGTTCGTTGTTCTTGCCAACGATGGTATTCCATCGTTTGTAAGGCACTAAAGCCAGTTTTCGACCTTCCATCGGATTTCAATGGTCACGTCTGAGATCTTTTGACTCCAGAATCCTCCTTTTGCTATAAAATACCTCCCAGGAGTCCCAACATGGCTCCCACTACTCCACTGACATTAGGACCTAACAGGGGTAAAAGTCTTCCGCGTTCCACCAACATCTTATTCTAGCCGAATGCGGAATTTTATGGACCATTTAGCGAAGAACGTGTCGATGATTGGCTAAGAATTCTGTCTGATGTTTAGACAAAGGTATCGTTCCTTTCAAGACATTCAGACAACATTCACACACGGTATCGATGACGTCTTGGGAGGATGTTTAAATGAGTTTTTTCGCATGGTTGGAGAAGCTTTGGACAGGACGGACAACACCTCCCAATGTTTGGCTAAACGAGGAGACAGTCATTTCGTTTTATTTCCTTTTGGAATATAAGAAGGATGTCTTCTGGCGTGGTGACATCTTTGTTTATTGGTTGGTTACGGATCAGACACCAAAACTACACTGACGTCGATGACGTGGTGCACGGCCTTTCATCTTTTTTGCTTGACTACAGCTTCGTCTAAAAGGTGACGATTTGTTTTCCAAAATCGCCAAAGAATCCTTCTGTTTGATTGCTCCTCTTTTTCTTTATACGAGTGTGTCTTTTCAGAGGGTGAGGTCGATGCTTGGCTAAGCGCTTTTTCGGATGTCGTGTCAAAGGACTAGGCTGTCCTTTTCTTTTTCCTTTTTTTTTTTCGGACAGGAAAACGACGATGGTAGTGGTGTGCACTTCTTTGAGGAGACATCTTTGGTGCACCAAATACACCGACGTCCATGGCTTGACATGCGCCCTTCTATCTTATTTTTTTGAGCTTGTAATCTATTTTTCTGGCGATATCATCAACTAACTTATCCATTGAAAAGAAAAACCCTCGCCTTTGGTTGCTTCACCTTTACTTTGGACGAGTGTGTCTTTTCTGGGTGTGACGTCGATACTTGGCTAAGTGTTTTCTGTATGAAGAGACTGTCCTTTTCTTTTTATTTTTCTTTTTTGGGCAGAAGAACGACAATGGTGACGGTGTGCACTTCTTTGAGGGACATCTTTGAACGTTCAGGAGCACAAAAACACTGATCCCCATCGTTTATCTCAGGTCTCTTTAATAAAGGAATGCGTCGCCAATGATTGTCTTTACGTCGTATCAACTTGATTTCAGGCATCACGCGTGGTTGAGAAGTTCGAAACGGTCTAAATCGGGACAGCTATTGCTTGGATAAATCCAGTAAACTCTGTATCATGCCAGATCCCTCTTGGACATTGATTTGGGGGCAGGTACTTTGTGAGCAGATGCAATTGAAGCTAAAGAGGAAGAAGGTGTCACCGCTGGAAGAGACGTTCTTGGACACGCGGGATTCCATTGTTTCATCAAATTAGAAAGAACACGTGTCAAATTGGGTTTGGCTGGCATCACCAGCAACGCAGAAGTGCAAGAACATGATTCTATTGGAGACGCGGTCACCGTTGCGGAAGGTCGTGGTTTGCAAATGTAAGGTTGTGTCCTGGCTTCAGTGCCTCTCGTGCTGGTAGAAGCAGTTTTCTGTGGGTGCTTCTTTATCTTTTTCTAGGAACTGTTCTTTTTCTGAGGCTTTGACATGGTCTTGACACCGTTGCTCATTTTCTTGTTCTTCTGGGTACATTGGGGAGTGGCTCTTTTCTTGTGGAGGAGTTTGGTAGCATTGGGATCCCATTTTAAGAGGGAGCGAATAATGAAAACTCCTAGAGAACCGCTACCTCCAGGTTTCAAAATGATTTGCTTTATGGTTTGAGTGTCGATGCGCATATCGGCCAGTGTGTTTCTCTCTAAAAAGCGTCTGGTTTGATGTGGAATGCGAATGATGCCTTGCAGT
This sequence comes from Megalonaias nervosa, assembly GCA_016617855.1. Lineage (NCBI taxonomy): Eukaryota > Metazoa > Mollusca > Bivalvia > Unionida > Unionidae > Megalonaias > Megalonaias nervosa. Next base: position 63,702 of record JAECUM010014511.1, read on the forward strand.
AATAAAGTGCTGTCACTGTAAACCATCATAAGACTTCTTTGAGACTAGCTTCTAAGACACGAGCACGTATTTGTGGATATTTGTCGCGACTGATGCATTACTAGGCACGAATCAATTTGACGGGAAGATGAAACTAAAGGGACGTCATGTTGACGATGTGTGAGACATACCAAAAGTGACCAAGGCTTGTATAGACTTTTTTTGTTGTTGTTGTTAAGTCGACGACGGGGACCTGTACACGACAGGTACTCCATTTTGGTACTAGTGGTGAAACAGATGGGTATGAAATCGCAAATAATCGGGGGTGGTGGGTTTTAAATCCACGAGTAAATAGGCGTGTGGGGCTTGAGTGGCATCGTCGTTTGCATGTGTCAGCCAAGGCGTTCCTAACTGTTTGGCGAAGACTTGCACTTGCGATTTATCTCTAGAGATTATCTCCAGGGCTTTTAAACAAGGCCACGTAATAAGCATTGCGACTGATGGTGCGATTGGCATTACTTTGTTGAAACAAACTTTGGGTGATGTAAATGAAACTGGCATTACGATGATGCCCTTTGAGCGTAAACCACAGTTCAATTTCTTCTTCGTCTTCTGCTAACATATCGTCGAAGATGACCAGGTGTGTTTGATTGGGATCAGACGCTATTCCGTCGACATTGCCAGGAATACCTTCCACAAACACGATGGAATCACCTTGTCCTTCTCGCAGAAGACTGTTTGCCGATTGCCACTCTTTGTAATACCATACGATCCGTAGAGGTGTACGATCGATCAAATGATGTTTATGATCGATCAAACGTTTGACAAATTCGGTTTTGCCTGAACCGCTGGGTCAGGCAATTGACATGTTAATGGGATGCCGAAGATACAGGGCCTCCCAACTGGCACGATCTAAGTCTTCGTCGATGACTTTGAAAGTGAAGGAAGAGGGAGCAGAGACAGTAGAAGTAGCCATAGAGGTGCAGGGAATGTCACCTTTGACACGAAGACAGACAAGAGAAGAGTTTTTATACTTTTTTCGGGACTCGTTTATTGCAAACGTTAAATCTGAACAAGAAAAACAAAAATACATCCAAGACAAATGGTTTAGTTTCATGGATAAAATACTCATCAAAACGAACAAAATGGAATATAAACAAGTCTCTGTACAACATTTTTCTGATGAAAGTGTGGTGTCCTAGCGATAGTGTGTACTGTGTTTATAGTCTCTACACTTGTCAAAGTCACACAGAGGTCCTCCCGGAATGGACCTTTGAGTGTGTCAATGACGGTCCTGTCTTTAAGCGAGTGGTTTTCCTTGATGACGGGTTCTTCTTCTGGTACTATCACTTTCACAGGTTTAAAAGTTACTTTTTTCACTGAACGTTTGAATTTACGATCAAAAATCTTTGTGCCACTTCTTTTGTCCAAGCCTCGAAGATCAAACTTTTCCAGTCACGTACCTCTTTCCAGTGAGGATGTAAGTCACAAGCTACACACACATCGTCGCACACATCTTAAGTACCTAAAAGTTGACGAATCTTTTTCCATAGAGGTCGAGTAGCATCGAGATGAAAACGCAAGGCTTTTAACAGAATGAGTCTCTCGTGTACATTTAAAGGGATCACGTTCATGTTTTGGGTGGTATGTACTGTTCGTAATGGGTCCACAATGAATCGGCTGGTAAAGGAAATCCCAGAAAGCAAGTCACTAATACACACACCACACATTGACCCCAATTCAATATACACAGTCCTTGTAAAATGCGATAGAAATCCTCCACCGTTTGTTTACTGTTATTAATTTCCTTCCACGGAATCTGTTGTATCACGAATATTGAAGGTCTTGACATGGGAGCCCGTTTTTATACCTTCTTCTTTTGTCCGAGTTAATAAGTATACTTTTTGAACAGAGCTAATCGTACTCCAGTAGTGAATCCAAATTTTTTGTCACTTTACACACCCCACATTGCACAGAATTTTCCTCTACAGACAAAATTTGATAGCGTAAAAGATTTGGTAATCCTCTAACTCTTCCTCTGGAATTCGCTGTAGTATGGCCACCTTGTAAGTAGAAGGATGAGTATCAACCAAAGTCTTCTGGTTCTCGTCCAGTTGAACAATGTCTGACCATTGGGACGCTTTCACATGAATCAATTCTCTAATAGCATTTAGGTACCAGTGGTTCAAACATCGGTGGCGTAACGGATGCAATTGTCCTTTGCGTTTCACCTGTATTTTGACCAACTCTCGGTAAATGCGTTATCACAACTCCACAGGCAAACCACTAATGTTCTCTTGTAAAGTATCCATGACCATGTCAATCAGTATTTATACCCACGTTGAGAGTCACTTCTAATTGTCATAATTTTATTCACAATTTCTCTGAGGGCGAAAGTGACGGACGTAGTAAGTAATGTCTGACCACAGATATACAGGGTAACGGTCAAGAATGGTAATAAAATCTTCTGACGTAAACGGTATAAAGCGAAATAATCGAATGAACGCACACTTGATCCAGAGAAATCTGACTTGTTTGTTGACTTTTGTCAATTTCCTCTTGTGAATTTCTCGACATAAAAGTCACCAATTAAGATTTTACTCTGGCAATTCCCTGCCAAATTTCCTTGTAGACCTCTTGCAATTAGATTGGTAATTATTTTTTAAATGGGGTTAAAATACTTGTCTAGATGTTGCCAGGCTGGTTTCTTAAACGACATGGTATACCACTTGAATGACAAGACCCCACTAAAGGTAGGTAGTGACAGTAATGACCATCTGTTCTGCTCCAACTGGTGAAGTGGCTGCCTTCTTGTTGTGTGTGAGCGAATAGGTCAAAGAGAAAACATCTAACCTAGCTCAAAAATCTCCACTTTAATCTTACAGTGAAGAACACCATCATTCAATGGAACTGTTGAGGACTTAAAGTTAATTAGAATGATATTCTTCTGCTGTTACAAGAATATGATCCTGCAGTACTATGCCTTCAGGAAACGTTTATTAAAGATACGGATAACATAACGCTCAATATTTCAGCATAGTCACGAAAGTCGTCTCTTTTTTGTAAGAAAGGTCATGATGTTTTTGCGACGTATTATGCATATAGGTTTTAAGGTTCAACTCAAACAAATAAAATAAAGACATTAAAAGACATAATGGTGGTCAACATGAGATTCTTTAATTGGAACAATGTTGTTAACATACAGACTTATCATCATCAATTTCTGGATTCTGGCACAATGAGTGTCTGATAGGTGAACGTAAAAAACACAACACTTAACAAGCATCTGTGAAGTATGAAGTAAGTAGTATGATGACCTACTACAGAAGTGATGGACTAGTATTCATCAAAATGCATCTCCACACAACCTGTCGTCATTCTAGATTGGATAGTACGTACATAGCATGTAAGCAACCACTTTAGTCATAGGTTTAATGCAACAACATGACCTAAGTCACAGTGACCTTTCCGCGTAGGCTTGGGAGTAATATAAACGCACATAATCATCTTACTTAATGTTTCAATGATGAAAAGTAAACGCACAAACTGATCATATGTCTATTATTTATGACACTGACATATACATGACACATAAAAATGTATCGATCAACATACAACCCCTCGCGAAATTTCATGATTATAGGATTAATCGTACTATACAGTGTACTAAATGTATCTGTTTGATTATGACCTAAAAGCAAACCCTACCCGAGCCAGGAAAATGTGAAATTCGTTCATAGTGATATTCTTTTGTTGCATTGGTACTCTGCCAAAACTGAGACGCAAGCAACCACTGAGTCTGATGAACGTGAAATGAAATCGACGTGAATAAAGCGGGAGATATTGAACATTATGATCCACGTTCCGTGTTAGAAGGAGCTTTCTAATGAAGCCACTCATCAGGTAAATTATTATGTATTAAAATAAAATATGACTGAAGTAAAGTCAAACTTTAATGTATATTTAAAACGAGTCTCCTTAGCCATATCTAAGGGGAGTATAAGCTATGAAACCCTCTAAAAGTGTTTGCCTAGGTCATATGAAAAATAGGTTGTGTGAAATACTGTGGGGCAGTAATATATACAACATTGACATGGTGATCCAGTGGTATAGGTACCATCACTGATACATTGATTTACCATTCCTCAGTGTCCTCACTACTTTAAAAGTTTCTTACAAAACCTTGTCATTTAGATTCAACAAAAAAATTGGGTGTTACTAGGAACATTCTTGAAAGATAGTGCAACATATTGGCCTTTAGATTCACCTTGACAGATAAGAATCTGGGACTTAGCTTGGTAAAGAATAATATGAATTGGTGTCCCAATACACTACGAATCTAGGTAGAAATGATCAAGCAATATTGAATAAAGACATAGCCATTCATGTTTCAATTTATATGATTTTTGTATTAGGTATTGACTTTGAAACAGGCGTGTCAAGAAATGCTCAGTCATAATCAAGAAGTATTTGCCCATATAATAGAAGCGCTCAGTTCTGTAATTTATAATAACGGACACACGTTTGAGAGACGCTACGTTCCATGTATTGTTTCAAGCAATTTGGTTCAATTAAATATACAGAACTTAATGTTTAGAGTGTCTCCCGGAGGTGGTCATTAAGTCAGTTAAATATGGCTGTTGTGTTTACAAGTGCAATGAATGCATGCTACCTGCTTGACTACGCATTGATATTCTAACTATGGTAGTATTGATTGTTCACTTTATTTTGATCTTGAAATTACATCCGTGTAATTATCCAGCAGTCAGTTTTATTACGTCATCTTATTTATAATGAAAATAAAGTCTTGTCTGCTGATGGATGTTACTTCACTTAACAATGAATATTGAGTCTCGACATAAAGGAGCCGAGATAGAAGCTGTGATTGATTTACATACAGGTTGGCTTTCAAGTTGTTGTCATTGTATTTTGAATATGTCTTATACACTCATATGGACACTATATCTACAGAAGCCCATTATAAATCCTTTCCAAATATCTTTCTTTTTTCCATTCATTCCATTGTCATAAACTTCCAGATCAATGTTTAGTTGGAACAAGTAGCGTATATTCCTGTTTGTATGGAATTCCACTAGCCATCGAGAGATACAGCCTTTAACAATTCCACTGAATAATAAACTTTCAAACTATACCACAAACCTTTCCATGAAAACTAAATTGATCTCTGACTTTCACGGGAAGAAACTATTTTGAAAGTTGAAGAGATTACATGAGATTTGGTGGGGGTGGTTAACCACATATACACTAGCCAAAACATATGCTATTATTATTATCTTCAGCGTTTGTAACATCTCTGGCCTTCAAAGCATCATGTTTAATTATACAGCAATACATATTTTGCTCTAGAACAAGCAAGAATTGTACTATTTTTTCCTAGAAGTACGAGAAATTTGGACTCGTTGTCTGATTCCTTACCACCAATCGTCGAGACTGGAGCTATGTTTGTCTAATGGGTTCCACACATTAACGGAACAAGCGCGAAAAGCTATGCCGTAGCCGAATTTGATATGCAAATAAGGATATTATCATAGTTTCCTGTAACAAATCTGTATAATCATATTTCAACAATATGATCTTCGCCAGTGTAATGCTTTTAATGTAATGCGAGTCCCCATGAAGGGCTCTCCCAGTGTTCTGCCTGAAACAGCTCCACGGTTATAAAGCTGCAATTGGAGTCAAACTTTCAGACTCATTTAACTGTTGTAATCTTTCGTAACGCAATCGCGTATTACTGCATAATAGCGTTAAATGACTTTGATGGGTATGCTATTCTAATTCTCTAAGAATTCGATCTATTAAATTTTATCGCAGTGAAAATGTATGACTCGTGTACACGAGTCGAAATAGTTTTCTCCATTACTAAGGAAAATACATTGCTTTGATTCCAGCCTATTTTTACTTTGGGTTTATTCCTCAATTTTGGCAAATGACACATTTAGCTTTAGTATGCAAGATTAATGTGCATTCTTACTAGTAGGGAGTTTCTAACCAGTCTTTAAAATTTTCAGATCCAAAATGTTACGGACATTCTGCAGTATTGTGTTGATTATTGCAAGACTTTCCGACTGCAGACCAGATTCTCATAGATGTCCTCCAGGTTGTACGTGCAGTAAAGTGAAAACTAGCGGAAAACTTAGCGTTTCGTGCGATGCCAGTACTCAGAGTCCAGGATCTCATTATTTCCCTTTCCCAAGCATTCTGCCGAACAAGACAAGGATATTTTTCTTTAGAAGCACAAAAGAAAATTATCTATTTAAGGAATCGGAGGTATCGTTTACAGACATAAGCTGGGGACAAGTAGAGGAAATCACCCTACGGAGCGTGAAAAATTTCCAGTTGAACAAAACACGATTAACAGGACTTCCAAGACTGAGAGTTTTACGCATGAAGGATGACACGTTAAGAGATATATCACATCCCGAGGCTTTTCGTCTGACACCAAACCTAGAAGTTCTGGATCTTAGCTACAATCCCTGGTTGTCACTGCAAAGTATTGTTGAAGCGTTAAATGACTCGCTTCCTAATTTAAAATATTTGGATCTCTGTAACTTACAGAATGAATTAAACGATCCATTTATTTTGGATAAGAAGTTTGCAGTGGCTATTGAACATAAACCCCTCATTTCGCTCAACGTGAGTAACACGAAGATATCTTTATTTGAAGATGGACTCACTTCTGAGTCTATCCGATATTTAAACTTATCATATACTTCTGGTTTATGGTTGGTACGACATCAGAACCATAATATTGTTCCCAATCTAGAGGAAATTGATATTTCCCACATACCTTTATTTAGTGCGAAAGAAAACTCTAGGGTACCTTTCAATCAAAAAAATTCTTGTACTCCATATCTGTCATCAGCAAAACGATTCATCGCAAATAACTTGATGACGTTCCATCCAATTTACTTTTACGACTATCGACTGAAGCTCAAGTGTATCACTATAGGTGTTGAGGAAATTTACATTCGTTATTCAAACATTCGGTGGTTGAACTTTACAATAAATATAACACTATTCAATTTGAAAATTGTAGATCTTGAAGGGAATTCCATGGAATATTTGTCTCCCGAAGGCATGAAAAAGGCTCCAAATTTACGAGAGATATATCTCTCAAGGAACATATTATCATCGATGGTAAACTTCGGAAATCTGTTTGAAGGCAATGCCAAATTAGAAATCATAGATCTCTCTCAAAACCGTCTTACATCCATACCACGGTCTATGTTCGTTTCAACTCCAAATGTTTCGATTCTTCGTCTGCAAGGAAATTCATTGTCCATTTGCGATTTTTCTGTTGAGAAGCTTGCTAATCTTAAGCTATTGGACTTGAGTGATAATATGATTAAATACATTTCAAAAGATACAATCAATGGACTAGTATCCATTTTTAATGAACAGACTCGATACCTGAATAATATATTTGATACAAATGCATCTATGGCAAATGAAGGTAAAATTCTATACCAGACGAATAATTCTGTAGTATTAAGTAAATCAGTGACTAGTCAATTAGCCATAGACTTAACAGGTAATTTAATGGAATGCACATGTGATAGAATTTGGTTTAATGAGTGGATACTCTTTACCAATATTCAACTGTTCAACAAGGATTTATTTAGATGCAAATTCGAGGGAAACTTCAATTATATGTCGTATGAGTTCTGGAATGATTTAAAGTACCATTGTACTCTCAAAGACTATATTGGCTTAATAATCGCAATACCCTGTGGTATATTGCTAATGATTGTATGTATATATGCTATAAGAAGAATAAACCAAAAACGAAAACGAAGGAGAAAAGATGAGCTTGCTTTGATGGAGAGATACAAACTGAATGAAAACGATGATCGCCAGCGATATTTCGTGTTCTTATCTTACGCTGGAAGAGACGATGAGCTCGTGAGTAATTACATATATCCTGTGCTGGAAATATTTTTGAGAGAAAAGTTTGGCAACAATGGCAATTTGATATGTACAGGAGACACACACTTTGTCCCTGGACGATGGGTTGCCGAAGAAATTGATCGATTTCTGAATAGATGTGATGTGATTGTCATGGTTGTAACAAAACATTTCATTGAAAGTGAGTGGTGTAAATACGAAGTAATGATGGCTAAGCAGAAAAACAAATTGAAGATTTTACTTGTTAATGAAGAGGTGTACCAGGAAAAGGTTCCATCAGCGCTAAAAAATATTTTAAAATTGTGCACCCGAGCAACATGGAGATTTCAAAATGGTCAATTTGTCATCAGACCCGAGTGGAATAAGATTTGTGAAGGAATTGTGGAAGCATCTATCAAAACTGTGGACGAGTTCGAGGAGGAAGCAGCATTATAATTGTGTTCTTGCATTACATGATAATGATGTATTCCAAGTAGAACATTATCCTTGAATAAATTTTACGACGCCACAGTTCAATGTTGCAATCTCTAAGAATTGATACAAATTATTGTACGTGCATCCAAAATAATGGGAAAAATGTGAATTTTTAGAACACAAGAAACAACAAAATCACTCCCAGTTTATGCAAGATGCCTTCCTTCAACATCCTATAATCATGTTGTTGCACATTAACTTTAAATCTCGTTGAAATCTAGCATATGTGCTAATTTTAACTGAATAGGAATTGTACATTCTTTGAGTTTTGTCCTAATTGCATTTTTGATTTTCAATCTAAAGGCATCATATTCCAAATTCTGAGATCGAACATAAATACTTTCTTGTGCATGTCCTGATTTCCTAATGGTTATGATTCTCAGGTTCGACATGGATGATTGCTGAATCGCTCTACAATGTTTAAAATGTATCATATCCAGCATGATTACAATCCATATTGTCTTGTGCGCATCCACTTTCGTCCAAATTCTCACAATATATATATATATATATATATATATATATATATATATATATATATTGTGTGTGTATTTCGTATAACCGGATCAAAAATTTGTAGTTACATTAAAATGCAAAGTATATTATATATGGAGAGAGAGAGAGAGAGAGAGAGAGAGAGAGAGAGAGAGAGAGAGCAGTAACAAACATCACTAATACATGAAGGCAGATAATCCCATCTGTTACCACACACTAGAAATCTGGAATATTTTTGAGCTAAGGAATCCGTTACCACAGAATGCTTCAACAATCTCTGATCGATGAACTGAACAGGAGTTGAAGTTAATACCAAGAAATTTTCAGTTGACTAAATCGACTCAGAAGTTAATGCCGACAGCACGAAAAGCAACAAATAATAGTGAGATACATCAAACAGTGTCCTAACGTCTTGACCAAAAACAAATGAGAACCACGACATTGCTGACTCTATTAGTGTGATATGTTTTATCCATTTATATAAAGAACAAAGCCATCTCATGGTTAACATGTCCTATTGCATATCTTTTGTACATTAAAAGTCAGATAATGATTCAGTAAGATCAAGTTCCATTATGGAATTATAAAGTATTTGTATTATATGGATGGATACAAACACTGAACCAATTTTTTACAGATATATGAAAATGGTATTATTCTTTTATTGTACTGTATCATTACTGTAAAACAACAGGTTTAACATACCTCAAGTTTAATAGTGATTGGTATAACTTGACATATCCAACTTGGGCGTCTTCATTGAAGAAATTGAAATCAGTACTGATGACTTTATTTACAGTAAGCTCGTTAATGAATGACGTACTATAAATATTATACCATTTATGATATATGTGGTCTTTATAGCTATATGTTATTATGTTAGATTATATTAAATTCGTCACTCTTTACTACTACTACTACTAGCACTACTACTACTACTAATAATAATACTAATAATGCTAATACTACTTCTACTACTACTACTACTACTACTAATAATAAGAATAATGTGCAATTTAGGCTCTAATATGCTGATGAATAAAGAATATTTACCCTTAATATGCACAGCATATATATGAGCAAAAACAATAAACGGAATCACGAGAAAAGGCCCTGGATAGGTTTGATTGAAATCCTTCAAACCATCGCATGAATTCGTTGATAGTTAAATAGTTGCTGTAATTTGCACTGTTTGTCTTCGAACTTGTCAGGTGGTTAGTGGTATTTTCCATTTTGCTGTCATTCAAATATCTTAATATTCCAGGTTTTCCCTCAGTTTATGTGCTATTTGCTTTGTTTGATTCTATATATTGGTTACTCCAGGGATATTGAATGTATTTCAATGTAAGCCACTGGAATTCGTTTTGTAACGGAGCCTTTAAAAGTTTGTATGTGTTTCTATTACTATTTTCTGACAAGTAATTCTGTATTGTATTCTATTTTACAGATTGTTCAAATATTGTTTCAATTCTGTACGACTCTGAGATTTATTATGTAATTAAATTTTTTCCATTTCATCTTGTGCTTGGATATGAAGAGAGATTGTAATATTCTGCTACATGTGACATATAAAGTAAAAATGAATTATATGGTAATATTGTGTTACTTATATTATTGCATATATGTTTCAGGTTCTGGCTGTGCTTTGTGGATTTCATGGAATTCTCTTTTTCATACTCCTTTGTATAGTTTTATCCACGCATATCACGAGTATTTCTTATGACACTTGTGTACATTAGAAGTTATCAACATTAAACTATCCTACATCCAGTATCACTGTGTTCAGCTATGACTTCTGTAATAGGTAATTATACATGTACAATCATTATATTGTATATTAAACAATATACCTTAGAGTAATTGATGATGAATGAATCAATATATATATATAGAGAAAAATTATAAACATAATATACCAGACACAACGAAGAGTGCTATCCCTGAATTATTTAGGGGAATGCTTGACAATAGCAGGCATAATTAATATTTAATACAAATACTACCATCATACAGGTTAGATAATATTTAATGTGCACTCTACGGAGATTCGAAGCTTGGTCCGCGGGTAAACAGCACCCATCGCCTTGCCTGCACACAATAGCGCATATTGCACAACCACCAAACACACATCACCAAAACAAGATGCTAATTAATCGTTGTTATATGCACACGTGTGTAGCAGACACACTCTCACGACGATCTAGTAATTAATTCTCATCTATTTACCGTGTATATTTATAATTCTCTATAATTAAATTAATCCTATATGCCTTGATTTCCTTCAAAGGAATCCGGAATGACTGTGTAGATAGATGAGAATTAATTGCTAGGTCGTCATGCTAGACACGTTAAACCTGACATAAACTAGTTCTAGTTCATAGTATATCAACCACAAATGGACTGGAATGGTATATGTCGGTCTGTGTCTCTTACCGGGGTTTGCTAGAGTTCTTCTTCCAACAATTATAACGGCGGTTATGTATTCCTCTCATTCGCTGTGTAGTGGCGTTAAAACCAAAACAACACCAGGAACAACACGTAAGCTATATCCTATACAAGCATGTAAATATCATGGCTCTATTTCACCTAATGTTCAAAGTGTGCTCTTTAGTAAAAACCAAAATAAATATTATTATTGAAATGAAGTTGTACCAATGTCAGTTACTTTTGAGTCATTTATATATCTAAACTGACATTGATGATATGGGGTAACCAAATTATTTCATGCTATGTGCTAACAACGTCAAGGGTCAGTATAATGTTAGTAATGTATTAATCCAAGTGAGTGCAAAACAATTCGTCTAAATTAAAGGACTTGGATAGTTGAATTTACATTAGAGGTTTAGCTGCACTGACCTGGTTGCTTTAGATCAGGCTGCAAAGCACAACAACGTTTCACCTCGATTTCAACGGCTTAGTTGAATGAATTTCGAGGGGCATTGAAATAAAATATTCGCCTACAAGCGTCTTCCTAATTGGTGGGAACACTACGGTTCTGATGTAGTCAGATGTATGGTATACCGATATCGAGGCAAGGCAGATATGGAGCCTCACAGACTCCATTTCGTGAACTTTATATGGTAATTCGAACTTTTAAATCAGCTTTCTCAGATAAAATGACGTATTCATTTCCTTATGATAAATGTTATGGGTAAACGCCAATAAAATAAATTCCAACGTACTGTCTGCCCAGAGAGGCTCGAGTGGTCAATCACGACAAAATATTGTACCAACTCGAGCTCAACCAGACTATGTACGTTGTTTTCAAATAACATCAAATTTCTTAGAGCGTCTGTGAATTTCCTCACATGAGTTTGCTTCGTTGTTTTTAGCTTCTGAATATTGTGTTCGCTGCTTGCGGTGCTCCTCCGCTGCTTCGTTATAGTATATTTCATAGATAAACAGAAGTGTTATGAGTTCGGTGAAGTCATACCTATATTAATGACGAACAATATTTGTTTAATTGATTTACACTGGGATAGCCTCATGACTACAGCAAGAACATTCATTTCAATCATGAAGAACTCCAGGCGCAGTGGGCGATTTATTCCCATTTGGCAACTTCATATTTGCCTACATAATATTAACTAAATTCCTTTTGTTCTTACTTTCTTCATAGGTCGGACCTAGTTCCAATTCTAAGGCCATTTCCAAGCTCATATAACATCTTTTGAGACTTTGTGATAAATCTGTATGATGTATTCAATCGATACACTAACTCAGTTAAAGTGTTACAAGTGTGATGTTCCAGTCGCTTGGTAATTTAATACCATTTATTAGATACATCCATAAATACGTTCAAAATATTTTGAGAGTCAGTTTGATATTGTGCTATTTATATACCATGGTAATTCTTTTTACACTAAACGAGCTATCTACGTCCATGTTATACTTGTTTGAATTAGTTCTTTTGAAAATATTGGCACCCGACTAATTCTAAACATGATCCATTTGAAGTTTACAGGCAAGTAATTTCGTGCAAATAAAATCAGTGTTACGTACGATTAATATATTTTGCGAGCCACGTTTCCATCACTGACATCGACTTTGTAATCATAAAATTGACTTTAATTTTCACATCTTACTAGCAGGGCTTAGTTGTCTCCGGACTTTTTTTTAAAAGAGAAATATTTTACTCCTAACCTTGGAATCCGGCAATGTTGTGTCTCAAAGTGCAGCGGACTGTCACGCCTCGCGTGTCTTTTGAGATACTGAATGAAAATTCTTGAATGTGGCGTTAAGAAATTGATTGGAGAAACAACTGATGAGCCCTCAAAGAATAAAGCTGATATCTAAACACATGTCATTTTCAATTACTTTTTAACAACCTTATCATGCCTGTCCACACACATCCCGTGAAATGGTAAGCATGCACAGTGCAAAAAAGTAGCAATTTTAGACCAAACGAGCACTCCCGTCCCTTTAACTTAAAATTGTAGGTTCTTTGTCGATATTAGCACAGTTTTTCATAACCAGTGCAAAATTATAGCTTATATTAATTTCGCTTTGAATTTTGTTGGCACGCCGTAATTAATACCGATAAATTAAATCAAAATGGATGATCTTCCTTCATTTGATTTGAACGTCGGTTATTCTGCATATTGTATCACTTGTAGGGATATTATTAATAGAGGCATAATTATGGATCTTAACATCAGCTGCTGAGCAATTCATTGTGGGTCATACAAGGCGCATCGATCTGTTGCGTTTTCAGCCTCGAAAAAGTGACTGCACATGTGTAGATTGGTAACTTAAAACGTAATGGTGGGTAAAGGCTGTGGCCTGTCATTAGGGACCCAAAACCTCAATAGGGGACAAAAAAAAAAACAAAAAAACCCCCAAGTTAACACAACCACATTTTACACCTGTGGTTTGGATTGAGAAGAGATTGTTCTTTGCCTGAGTAATTGTGGTGTCTTTGTCGTGGTAGTAATAAAGCATTTCACAAAATGTGAATGTTGTAAATATGAGGTGATGTTGACCAAGCAGTAAAAGTAAATTCAAGATTGTGCTTTACAATGAAGAGGACTGCAGTCGGAGGATTCCATCAGCGCTAAAATATATTTTAAAATTGTGTACTTGAGCAACATGGAGATTACATACTGGTTAATTTGTCAACCGACTAGACTAGCATAAGACCTTTAAAATGATCATGGAATCGTAGTTTAAAAATATGGACGAATTCGGGGAGAAGAAGGTGTATTTTGCTTCGAATAACTATGTATCTGGACTATTTATTGGCTCTCAAATCAAGGTATTTGGCATTCGTTATTTGTTCGTCAATTATTTCAACCAGTTCTTGTGAATCTTAATTTAACTTGCATACTCTTTTAGCAAAAGTGTTTGTACATGTATATGTATATTATAAAGAAACGTAGAATATAAAGTTGTGGGCATAACGTGTGGGTGCTTGGATGGAGAGATACAACCGGAAGGTAAACATTGATCAACAACGATATTTTTCCGTTGGAAGTGAATACTGAAAAATACATTTAGCACATGAATAATTATTGAGATCTCGAAATGGACACATTTTGGAGAGAATAAAATTGTAAGAATATCATTTGTATTTGTACAGGAATGGTGATTGATTTTGTAGAGACCTATCGTTGAATAGCCGTGACGTGCTTGACACTGGGTAAATACAGCATTTGATTAAATAAGAGTTGAGTGGTGTAAATTCAAAGTTTTGGTGTCCAAATAGAAAAGATATATTCAAGATATTGCACAATAATTCAACGGTATCACAGCTAAATACTCCACTAGAGCAAAGAGATATTAAAAATTTACATCCGAGAACAGTGGATACAACATAATGGTTAAGTTGTCTTTAGACCAGACGATAGAAATAGCTGTAAAGTAATGGTTGAACCATCAGTCGAAAATATGTAGTCGAAAAACCAGACCAGATCATTCACCTTCAGAACTTTTAACACTATAATTACAATTATCAATCATAAAGTAAACATACGACGACATAATATTTATGCCAGCCAGATACCCTTAAAACAAATAGGTCCCCAGTTTAGTCAGGGTTGAGAATCCTGTTGTTAAGCTCAATCGAATTGATGTGACACATAATAATGTTACGTATCGGCTCGGTTAAAGTAAAAGAAAAGAGTGACTACAACAAGCTTTGTAAATTTTAACAAAAATAATTTTGTTCCCTAGAAAACACGGTGAAAAGGTAAGAATATGAAACAAGACTTACGATTTACGAAGAAGATCCAAACATTTGTCATAAAATTGTGAAAAACACATAAGTCCTGTGAATAAACAGTTCTAAATTGAAGTCTGAATCTCCATTCCGTTTCAAGATGGCGGATGATGACGTCAGACGAAGGTTAAACACAGGTGTCCAGAATTTTCACTGTGAATCACAATTTGTATTGTTCTGTTCCAATTTAGAATTAATTTCATCAAATGTCTTAGTCCAAAGCCAGTTGTGTAGTTCTCCAGGGAAAATAATTATTATTTAGAAGGTAGACGAAGTACAACTGTCCTCAATAACAAAACACATGTTAGTACGAACGAACAACTCTTTCCAGCACAAAATAATACCTTCTTCCTAAGGTATTTAGAAACTCTATAAGATGTTATGATTTGACTCTCTAAGATGTTAAAATATGACTCTAGACTAGTTCGCAGCTACCTGAGTATTTTAAAGCAAACTAATACGTCATTTCATGTACACGCATGAAGAAATCGTGGAGATTTCGAAATATCGCCAACGTAGTATAGAACATCAACAAGTATTATTAGTTATGACCGTGGTCACAACAAATCATTTACATAGCTAATTCCGACTGTTTACTTAATATGACAGAACCGTCATCAAAAATCGTGCTTACGCGAGTCACATTTACGTTTTAAATAAACACGATGTTTCTAACAAAATATCAGATCCTGCGAACATAATCATCATCATAATAATAATTATATTTAATGATATAAAAATGAAACAAAAATTAAATAGAAAGAATTAGAAAGAATTCAAATTTTAGCACACATGTAATTTAACTACAGGGTGGTAACAATAGATTGTAAATATAATGAAACCGTGAACTCGTGGACTAGAAGTCTATTTTCGTTAGGCGATTACTTATATTTTGGCGTTTTCGTGTAACCTTCAGCAGAATGACGGCGGACGGAGGAGGGTAGGGTGGAAAAATAAGGAAACAAAATACATGAAACCGTTGGAATGACCAATGAACAGCAACATAAAACATAAGTTATACATCGTGATGCTTTTTATGTGCTATAAAATGGGAACGTTTTTATTTAACGATATGAACAACATGGGGGTGTGGGGAATATGGTGGCCTTACCAAGTAAAAAATAGGACGCAATTTATTAGCATTTTTGCTTTAATGCTTTTAGTATCACTTTTTACTTTAATGCTTTAATCAGCATTTTACCCTTTAATGCTTTTGTTAGCATTTTTTGCTTTACTGCGTTTGTTAGCATTTTTGATTTAATGTTTTTATACCTTAATGCTTTCACTAGCATTGTTTGTTTTGTTGCTTTTAGTACCAATTTGAACAAATTCAGGCTCGTCAGCATCTCGCTTTTCGGTCAGGACATTCACTGATAATTGATAATTGTTTCACCCCTCCTCCTACGAAATCCCCGGGGTACAAAAACCCAACCCCCATCGGGATTGCGGCGAACTATCAATTATCAGTGAATATCAGGTTGACCTTTGAGCTAGGCTGAAGCCCCCATCAGAATAACTTGAAGTTAAACCCGCCAGCAACATGCCTATTCCGGGTCTCGAACACACAAAGTATACCAGCACTGGTTCGGAAATCCAGCGACATGTCCACTACACCACAACAGCTTATAACTGTAAAATCTAATATAGATACGCTGCTGACGTTGAATCAGAAACGTTTCCGACAATTTATAATTATCCTGTGCTGCAGAATATTCAATTGAAATAAAATATATGAATGATGTTATTTGCACAAAAGAAATAAATACTATATCTAAATTCGTACTACGTATGTAGCCGAGTGGAGACAAATAATCCTTTTATGTAGTCCAAAGGCAGAGTTAGTCAAGCGAAACGGGTCTATCACAATACTCGAACAGCTTGTGAGTGGTTTTCACAGAGAATATATCAGTATAAATAGTGTTATTTACAAAAAAATACATACTATATCTGAATTCGTACTGATATCTGTAAACCACATGTAGAGGTAGTCAGGCGAAACAGGTATTGCCTGCTGCAAAATAGGTGTACAAGAATCGATTGTTGGCTGACCTGTAAATCCCAGGGAGTTCTAGCGGATATTAATTTTAGAGCAACCACGTGACCTAATGCGCAAATCCCATCGTGTTATTAATAGTGCAGTCACGTGACCGTGGCAATGTCTTAGCTATGAGAATAATTGAGAGCAGTTAATTCATTGTTATTGAAAAAATTGTGTTACGTTGCTGTAACACAATAGACCCTAGTATATCTGCTGACTTAGTGATTGGTAATTAAATCGTTGTTACAGTGATAACAAAGAGTGATTCTGCGCCTACTATGGAATCTCTTACGGTTAAATTAGCTCGACAGCGACTGAATGCAATTCAGAAGTATCTTCCAGTCCGTGATTCTGTCAAGCAACAGCTGTAGCAACGCCAGAAGGCTCATGTGGAATTTACAGATGGTTCATAACAGTTATTTAAACCAGTCACACAAGCCACTAAATATATTCTTCCGTCGTTGGAACAAACACCTAAATCAACCGAAAAAATAGCAAAATGAACTAAAAACCCCAACACAGATTCTCTGAAAACTTCCAGCTGAAATAAATGCTGCTCAACCACAATTACAGCGATAAATACAGCAAGCAATAGAGGATATAGAACAAGCCCGTGCTGAGAATTTTGATATAGGGATCTTGTTGAACCAGAACCAGAATATGTTGCAAAAGCACATTCCAAGTTTACCGACGAAGGTTTTAAGGTACTTCAAAAAATATCCCCTAGCGGTTGTTGCTAGATGATATGAAATTTGTCGTGAACTATTCGATCCAAGCACCTCTGATGTTCCAGAATCAAGGTGGGTTCCTTTTGTGTTTCAACAATACTATGGTATAAATCGAATCACATGGAAATATAAGCCTTTATTTGAAGAATTTCAGAAACGAGTGAAGGGAGTTAATACAAATCCATTAATTGTAGATATATTATCACCCAAAATATCACATTTTGGACGGCCTCGTGTAGAGGAAGAAGAACTACCTGAAGGAGCAACCGGAAGTGGCCTTGCCACTCGCGATTGATGTCGTAGGAAACAAATCGGTAATAAATCAAGCAGCAAATGAGCAGTTGAGAGAATTGGCTGGAGTGCCATCACCGAGGAAACAAACTGAGATAAAAAAAAAAAAAAAAAAACAAAACATAACCACAAACCTAATACCGGGTAGTAGTCTGGCCAGTCATCGTTGGCGATATTGGTCAGTGTTAGAACGTCGTTTTAGGCAACAACGAATTATAATAAAATGTTCAAACGTGTATCCGATCTTGCATTTGACATGGGCGCAGCAGTATTCAAGGATGAGTATGTGCGTGATTATCAGTATGATACTTATGAAGCACGAGAACCAGACTAACATGAACGAATCGAATTACAAGTTCTGGACACATCAAGGTGTTTCTTGCCCGCTGAGTCATTTACTGAAGTTCGTGATACACTTGTGCAAAATGATGATACCGCATATGCAGGAAATGAACGATGTGCCAGATATTTAATTAATGGTAGAGAAATCGAAGGATGCCTCGATAACGTTGATGTTGCTACGACACTTATCGGTCTTGCAAGATACCGCGATCACTATTCGAGGTCCGTCGGTCAGTCTGTGATGTTCGCTCGCGAAGGATATTATTGACCATCCTGAAGAAAGGCAGCATCTCATGATACAATTAGTGCTGGTCATCGCAGTTAATCCACAACCAGCTGTAATGATACCTCGACCAACCTGTGCTTTTGAGACACTACAGAGTGCTAATCCAGAATTCAACCTGGAACTTACAGCAGGGCAATCACAGGTTAACGCCGATAGTGGATTTGCATGTGTGATACCACTGTTACATATCTTCGGATTCTGTAGACATGTTAGAAAAGTTTTCGTCTGAGCAATGCAAACATTTGCACTGGTTCGAAGAGCCACCGACAACGATGCTGTATGGCGTGCTGGAATTGATTGGGGCGATGCTGGTAAAGAAACACTAACACAATTAGCATTATAGATGCCAACGATGACTCGTTGACTTAAGAACAACGATTATTGTTGTTAATGAATGACGTCAGGAAGTCAACACTGTCGTGGCTAATAAGACAACAGACACAGTTCCAGGCACAGCAGGAATATTTTCATGACAGATCGCATCAGAGCAGGGAATTTTAGCTGAGGATAAATGGACATCAATAACAATCAGAGGACATAATACTGAATTTTGACCAAAACAACGTTTCACAGGCGTATTATCGTTGGATGAAATTTTTATAGGGCTTGATCAGAATGTCGACTCCGGCCTGCAGATATCTCAGCTGGATTTCTCGACCTTGTATCCGATTTAATAATTCTCGTTGGAACTTCTGGATTTATTCAGACAGTCAGTCGTTAAAGTACACGTTTGAGCTACTATTGATCCTGATCCAGGTGGTAGTTCCAGAGAAATTGCTGTTATACTGTCAGACAAAACAATGTTGTTTGAAGGTGTTGGTGGATGAATGTGAGTCATTGATGAGCTCGTAGAAATTACGTAATGTTAAGTAGATCATTAATGATGTTATAATGTTATATAATCACGTCGATGTTACTCCGACACCTGGTCAGATTAAAAAACTTCAATCCAAATTGAAGAAGAATTCTGGGGCAAAACTAACTCTGAAATCAGCATCATTGCAGGGCCCAAATAAATTATCGTTGACTGAACGTCAGCTCAAATACTACAATGCGCCAAGAAATCATGAACTGGTGTGGGACTTAATCTTTCTGCGAATGCGATCAGCGACACAACAAAAAGTGGCGGTATATTTCCGTTTCTAGCGGCGTTACCAGCATTAATTGCAGCAGCGGGTCCAGCTGTTGCAAAGCAGCTACACTTGGTGCCATTGGAACAGCTGGCAGTATGTCACTGGAGACATAATCAGGACACGGCATAAACATCTCAACAAAAGGACGGGGTCTACGATAACCAGAAACGCGGTATGGTCAAGGTCGAATGTTGCCAAGGACGTTTCGCTAAAACTCTCCATGTGCAAGTTTGATTTACGTGATACTGCTCGGCGAATAAAGATTAGGAATTCAGAGGTGTTTTCATGCGTGTTCAATTACCGCAGAAACCAGATCGTGTTGAAACCTGTATCATTAATCTCGATGGATGTTCTGATCCGGGTACTCACTGGGTTGCATACGCGGTTGCTCCACTTGAAGTTGTTTATTTTGGTTCGTATAGACTCACACCACCGCATTTTTACGCTATAGTGCCTTACCAATCTGGTATTCTACATTACCGACAGAGACAATAACGGACCCAGCAATATGCGGTCTAGAAGTACTTCCTGTACTTAACGCTGTGTCAAGGTCAATAGCACCGCTGCGTACAGTCGTGCACGAATACTCAATTGGTCGTTTGAAACAGGTTAATGGTTAATAATGGTAGATATTTACGAAAGATCTGCTATACGCATGTGCTCAGATAAAGTTGATCTATCTGCGTATGTGACACGAGATAAAATTTGTTGATCTTATTCCTCCCACCGGGGTTGATCCGGATGAGTTTGTTGTATTTCGGGATCAGCATGGGCGGCTAAAGACAAGCAATATCGGATGGGTCGATATTATCCTGCGAGTCTTAGGTGCAACCAACGATAACATCATGGTATTTACGGGCGACGGAAAAATAAAAATCTCTCATATATCAATTGCAGCGTTTCGTACATACGTTCCGATATTCGGTGGGTCAATGACCGATTCACTCATCATGTCTGAAAATAGAATCGCTGGTTTGGGAGAACCGAAATTAACCGATAACGCTGCAAAGAAGAAGTACGTGGGCAACGGTAATGTCGGAATTCGTTAAAAATAACGAGTGATAGATTAACCACATTGCGGTCTGAGCTTGATGGTCATGTAACCGCGTTTACGATCCATCTCATAAACTATCAGATTCTTCTTCATGTCCTCAATGATTTGTTTGGAAGACCAATACACACCAGCACTAAGATTGCTGACCTTTGCATACAACCCAATGATACAGTCAGAGTGAAAACCTGAATCGAATGATTGTCATATCGCTGTCTTAAATATCAGCATCGGTTGAAAAAATTCGAGAAGAGATCACAAAGATAATTGAAAATATTACAATCACAGATACTAATATTGATGATCTGAACGCTAAAATGAATGGTGTGCGAGACATTATGACGAGACAATTTATACTAGATTCATTCACCATCATTCCCGGGCAGAGCAACGTCAATTTGTTGAGAACGCCATACGCTAGGAATATATTATCAGAAGAATATTTTTTCGAATGCATGTCGCAAATATTTCTCGCAAAGAAGAGAATGGTTATAATGTTAATAGAGTAGATATAAACGACATTGAAGTACATTTTATAGAGGGTAATCATAGGGTGATTATTTCATCCCTAGAAAATTCTCTCATTTTCAAGATAAATAATCCGAGTGAGATTAGTTTAATGTACAGAGCATTACCAGAATTTACAACAAAGTCTGCGACTACTAAAGTCAGTGTTTTTGTTGAGAAACTGTAATTGACCGGGACACAGTACATCACACACACCACAGTCGTTTTCAACAGATGAATGGTTTACAATGATATTGATTTATCCAAATATGCGATAAGGGATGAACTTGTCGATGTAATGCGCATCGCCGACGTTGACTCAAATGAAATTGTTGGTTTTCAGGATCAGCAAAGACTGTAAAAAAGGAGAATTATCTCGGTGGCAGATATTATTCTGCGAGTTCCAGGACCTACCGAAGAAAACTTAGTGGTGTTTACTAAAACCGGTAAAATTTAAAGGTCAGAAGAATCGCTTCTAACAATCATCAGAGAGATAATTGGGCGTGTTAGAAAAATTGGAGATATAATGTATGACGATCTCAACATCAGCAGAAATACATTTATCAATCGGAGAGAGCCAAAATCAGACGATGACGTTGCAACCAAAAACAACTATACGATAACCAGAACTGAGATCAGTGCGTACATTGCTAAAACCGGCGATGCAATAACTGATGACTCAACATGGGCGGAAATAGCATTGCTAATTTGAGAGAACTAGAATCAAACGATAATTGCAACAAAACAGATACGTGGAGAACAGAAACATCCCGATGATGGCTTTGTTAATGACAATCAATGACGTACTAACCACTTTCAGATCTAAATATACTAATAATGTAACCACATTTGCTAAGTTTCGTAGAAACATAAATAGGACCATAGATAGTTTCTCTGGAAATCCAACGGCCGTCGATATTAACAAAGATGAAATTCGCAAACGCTTCGTTGACAGCGCAGAAAAAATCAAAGCGATGCAAGATAGTGATGTTCGTACAACTCCGCTCATCAACTCGGTATACCTTGCAGCGTCTGGATCGGCAACATGGTCGCAACAAAACAATTCCATCAAATAGGATCCCTGGGTGTACAGGTTCTCCTTGTTTAGCGCCGCTAAATTAGGATATTCACCACATTTCCATCATCGACGAGCACATGACAAAACAAATAATGTCGCGGACGAATCAACGTCATCGAAAATATTGTATACGCGGTTTCCTCGCTGCTCGCTGAAGCAACAACGTTAATCGGCACTTTATCAACGACGCATGTGATGCCTCCCGTGGATGGAATTGGCGTCGTTGTTGTTGTCGGTGTTGCTGGTACACTCAATATTATCGCGAGAACATATCTACATCTACCAGCAAAATATTGCGCGAGTACACATATATGAGTTACGCTGCGACATATGCGTGCATAAATATATCATCGATACTGTCAGCTGCGTTAAACGACTGTGAAATACCAGTGAATGAATTTGCCGCAATTAGGGTTATTTATTATCAATATCTAAATAACGCAAACCTGCCAACGTCACATTTAGATTCCGCCATATATATAAGAATGACCACAGAACTACACGACTGGAACAGATCATTACTAACACAACACCTCCTACGACCAAAATGATATCAACACGGCCGGAATTTGATATTGGTTTTCCAACTCCGATAAAAGCCCCACAATGGTCAGTCACTTGAAATCGGACTGGCACAATTACGAACATATTATAGTTGGCCAAATATCAGAGATTTGATGGATTAGATACTAAAAATTCGCTGGTATTCAGGGATAAAACGACCACTGAAGGAACTGTCGAACCAGTCGCAATTAGGGAAGTTGTCAGTGCACCAACAGGATCATATCAAATAGAACAAATCTATGATGAACTCCAGCGAAGAATCAACAACAGGAACATACTCAAAGATCGCTATCAAGGTACACGAGTCAACGCTGAGCGCCTCCATTGAAATGCCTACGCCAGACTACGACGTTGATATATACAAATCGTCGATCAGAACCGTGCTGGGATGGCCGCTACCAGAACCGATTTATTCTGGACTACGATACCCAGCGCGATCTGATTATTCACCGGAATATTTGGTTATATGAGATAAAGAGAGTACAATAAACTCTTCCCTGGATGGTCAAGACGGGATGATAGAATGCCAGTTCCTCAAATATGAAAAATCGCCAATATGATCACGTAGGAGAATGAAAATACACAGCGCAGTCTACGAATGCTGTTTGAGCAGTATGTGGTTAAATATCTGAATGATAATAAAAACAAAGTCTTTACCACAATGAAACATCTGACGATGGTGAGTGGCGTGGATTTAACAAATAAGGTTGTTAGGGCAGCCCGTACTGATCCCGGTTATAAAAAGATATTTCTTGATTATTTTAAAATCACGGAAGACCAATTGCATACGTTCACAAGATCCGGGTTGTTGAATAACGCTGAAAGGGAGAAGAATTTCGTTGACATAATTGACGAATATTTACCAAAGATCTACGCCGCATTTGAGAAGTTACGGGGCCCTCCAGATATTCTTCGACTTAACAACGATCCAGCAGATGGTGGTCATCATGTGTCGTCGGGTATTGCAATATCACATCGACGATTTCCGTAAATCTAGCCTGTGTCGCAGTCGACGGTAGCTATACCGAAGCTGGGCAAGCATTGACTCAGGCCCTGCAGGGATATGTTCTTTACAGCTTTTATTCGGATGTCATCTGATTGTGTCGGTCAAACTGGTGTAATTCTTTTTGTTGTCACATCGCAAATAACCAGATAATTTATTCTTGACATCGTTGATAATTCCTGGTGACGCTGTTGTTGTTTGTGATGTTGTTGGAAGTTCCAACAAGTAGACAACCCTGTGTAACTGAGATAATTTTGTTACTACAGACACAGCCAGAGAAACTAAATTTGACAATTCTATGCGATCATCGACAATCCAGATATTATTAATCACTGAGACGAACGAATTGTATTCACATATCCCAGAGTTCAGCACGATGGATTTAACGACAACGCCTGTTGTACAGCCTCCACTGGAACGCGACAATATCATTAAGAACGAGTTTTTGTTGAACGCAGACACCTCCGGTGTCTACTGCCGAAATATCAACAGGTATATTTTGTCGGCGTGTATGTGTTGGCCTATATGATAGCGGGACTTGCTGAGTTGGAATGTTTTCATTGTGAAGCGCAAATAATTTACACTGAAGTGAATCAAGACGTTTTTCCTGTGTACAACTATTAGATCATTAGAGCGCCATAAGTTCCAGAAATCTGACATTGGAGTCTCTGAAATTACGGTACGTAGTATTTCGCACTGAATTTTGTCGGGTTTTAATCTGATTAACAATTTCAGTTGTCATAGTTGTTCATCCTGAGATCGATGGTCGTACAAAACTTCTTCATAGTGGCTAACATAGTTAATCAACCATTCGTTTGGTGTTTTACCAGAACCACCTGGACCATTCAGATAGACCGTGCTATGTCTCGTGATTGGATCATTGACTGGCGGTGATGATAAAATCTCTGATAAATTATCGTTGTGGTAATAAAGACCAGGTGCTTTAAAGTCTGCGGATTCAGATTATTTACGTATTTGTTCGTATTTTATTCGCCATGAACCCCAGTTGACATCTCTGGCGTCTTCTTCGACAAATTTTTGCACAAGGTCCATGATACAGCAACTAATATAAACCGAATCTGTGGCGACTCTAACAGCGTCATTGGGAAATCTGTTGATCATGGATAACTGGTTTATTGATGAGTATGCCAACATAGATTATCACAAATTAGTAAACTGAGGGGAATTGCCCCCATAGTAGATAACTACTGTACCTACGTTTTTTTTTCTTGCTTGCATGATTGCATTTATTATTGAAGCCAACACACTTTGTGCCACTGTGTCCTTGACAACAAAATCTGATTTGGCTGGAACCATGATTAACCTTGTGCAACGACGTGCATTACCAGATTATGAACCCTGAGTACACTTACCGATAATTTTTTTGCAGATATCTTTGTCGTCTTGTGGTAACCAGATAGGTTTTGTGATTTGTATGAAATTATCGCAGAGGTTACAGTTAATGATGTAATAATCTTAGCATCAACATGTATCGTAATAGCACTTTTGGAGCCAAACCACGCTGATTTATTTTGCAACTGTCGTTGAGATTGACGCTGGTATTCGGTTTAATAAAGTGTCTACCAAACCAAACTGGTATCACAGGATGAATACTCGCTGAATACTCGAATAATTCAATCTCCACAAATCCAGCAAAATCGATATTTGGTAGTGGCCCGTTAATTGCAGCTCGTGTCACTTCGTGTGTGGGGTACGCGAATCGTTCAAAATAACGATGACACTCGCCAAGACTAAGAAAGGCCGCCGGATAAGCAGCAATACTGTCAACAGAAATTATGTCAGAGGATTTATATTTTGCATTTCATAGACCACCATGCCAAACTCAGCACGAGACTGTGATACGTCATCAAGAAATTCCTTTGGAGTTGGACGCCATTGATATTTTTTTGTTGGGCTATATGAACCACGGCAGACGACGTTGTAAAACAGTTAACGAGTAAGTCATCATTGTCTATGTTAAATTTTACCAAAATTTGTTTCTTATTTTATTAGAATGATTCCTTCCGATAAAGAACCCCAGGCGGCAGAAGACAGTGATCAAATGTTGATTTATCCGACTCAGAGTCATTTCCGTGAAATAGCCAGACATACACAGGGTCAAGCTTACTTATGTTGCAGATTTCTTCGTAGATATCGCCATCATAAAATCGTGTTATTCTCTCTCTTGGAAATTTTGTAACAAAGTAGGTGGATGCATGTGAATTATGATCATATCCAATTATTGTAACACCCTTACTACAGCATTTACCAGAATTGTACAAAAGCTTATCGGTTATTGTTTTCACAATTATTGGAATCTTTAAAGTTGTTTTTTCTTCTCAAGAATAAACACGTTATTTATTTCGGCTCCATTAATTAGTGAGGTTTTCCAGTTATTTATTTTTTTATTCTTTAGTGAGCCCGTTTTCATCGGAGCAAGAGCACCTATGTCTGGTTCATTCAAACGATAAAGCGTATAAACAACTGCAGAAATTGGATATGCATTATTGTAGCATGGATTGTCAATTCCGATGAAAATACCTGCTTTAGAATTTGTATCTACTGTGACAACATTGTTATGTCGCCGTGATTCCTTAACAGGGTAAAGTTTATCACGAATAATCCAAGTCGGACCATCTTCACTCACATGCACAGATCTGTACGAACCCAAACATAAACGCATCGAACGCATGTACACGCGCCCGCGTATACCTATATCCGTATGCACGCACTAACACGTACTCGCAAACACTGGGACGCACGCATGCAAACATCCATATGCACGCAGAAGCACGCACACATAAACATTAACAAACACACCCTTGCACACACACACGCATACACACTCATACACAAATCAATGTGCACGCACACATCCGTGCGCACTCACCTATAGACATACGCACACAACCGTGCGCACTCACACGCTCGCACACACACTCATACACACACATTCATACCCAATCAAACGATCGCACGCATACGTATAAACACATAAATATCCACGTGCACGAACACGAACGCACTCATACATACTAATACACATAGATCCTTGCGCACTCACACGAACGCATGCATACACATACACACATCGATACGCAAGAACACGCACGAACGCATACACATATATACATCCATTCGCACGCACATGCACGCACGCATACACACAGACATATGCATACGCACCTACATTCACGCACACATATACGCACATATCCGTGCGTACGCACACGCACACATTCTACTCACCAAAACACATCCGTGCGCACGCAGACATACACTTGCATACATATCTATGCGCAAAAGCACGCATACATGCGCATACACACATACATACATACACACACATCCTTGCGCAGGCACACATTCAAGCTGACATACACGAACATGCGTCCACACTCACTCACTTCAACTCACACATACACATATACGCACGCACATATGCACATACACACATCGATACGCCCGCACACGCATGCACACATACACACATACACACGTCCATACACACATGCATCCATACATGCATACTCACACACGCTCTCGTACGTATGCATATACATAGATGTGCATACATTCACACACATACATATATACAAGAATACATAAGTTAAAGCATGCACACATGATCATACATACAATCATATTCACAAAGACTCACATATATGAATACATAGAGACATTAATACGCAGATTCCTTTGCGTGCACTCATCCATACGCACGCTCACGTACACACGCACATACCCGTATCAATGCGCGCGCAGACGCACATGTACATATCTATCAACATTGACTAGTACACCTTCACATACACATCATTACGTAGGCATACACACGAATACATACACGCATACACACATGTATTCGCACGTCCTCGGATGCACACACACATCGATATGCACTCTCACGCACAAATCACATACTCACATATAGATACATACACACACATATGCAAACATACACACATACACATATGCAAACACACACATATGTAAACATTCACACACATATGCAAACATACAAACACTTATGCAAACATATACACAAAAGCAAGCATACACAAACAAACACGTAAACAATCACAAACACGCAAATATACACACACAAACATACACACACGCAAACTTACAAACACACACACGCAAACATACATACATACATGCACACATACATACATACATGCATGCATACATACATACATACATACATACATACATACATACATACATACATACATACATACATTTGTTATATATATTTAATTTAGATTTGTGTTAGCTTTAATTTTTGATTTCGTTATATGCTATTCTAATTAACATTGTATGCTGGGCTTGACCTTGTCTAAAACTGAGTTCATTTGTCCTTGAAGTGTTTCACTTTTTAATTTCTTTTTCATTTTATGTCAACAAGTAATACATGGCTAAAATATTCTCTATGTTTATTGGCTTAATATCAGGATCTTTGGTAATAGAAGAAGTAAGTATGCTAATTTGGGTCATGGTTATTGGAGTTTCTTAAGTGAATTTTAAGGTTGTGGTTTTGATTTTGTAAACATCAGGATCATTCTAGATGGTTATTTTCCATTAGATAACGACTTTAGTTTTAGAAAATGCTAATTGTGAACTGAGGTCACGTAGAGCACAGTTTAATATTTGTATTTGTAAAGTCTTGGTCATTCGTGTTTTAACATCTAGCACTTTCAAGTTGTATTATGTTGTGTCCAGTTGGGCTGAATTTTATTTTATTCAAATTATTGAAATCAAGTGATTACTTTCTCTGAAAACTCAAACGTGCTCTGATACAATTCTTGGATATAGACATTCACTTGAATTTATACTGAATTCAAACCAGGAATTATATTACTGTGATTCAATAAAAGACTGTTGACACATCAACATTGTATCAACCATAACAGACACGTCATCATCTTCAGTTTTCGGATTTCTTCGGGATTTTGCTGAGTTTTATTCAGGACAATAAATTACTATGGCACGTTACTGTAATTGCTGGATTTTTGGGGGATTTAATTCGCAATACCGTAAGTTCTTTTTTCTCTTCTCCACTTAATTTCTCCGGGAATAAATTATTTGTAACATTATAGAAAGCTTGTTGCCTTTCGCTCTTTTCTGTTACTTATTTTAGTATAGACTCGTAACACGAGCACACATACATACAATCATACAAACATACATACATACATACATACATACATACATACACATACATATTTACATACATACATACATACATACATACATACATACATACATACATACATACATATATACATGCACACATACATACATACGTGTGTAAGTACCTTGGCTCCATTTGAACTGGAGTTTCCAAACTTGATCTTTATTATATATATATATATATATATATATATATATATATATATATATATATATATATATATATATATATATGTGCATGTGAATGTGTGTAGGTATGTATTGTGATCAAAATGATTTGCTGAAACAACAATGAGTTGTTTTGAAGTCATATTTTTTATTTTGGTTGTCTTTTTGGTATTGGGTAACCTGATTATTTATTTCATGCAATAACATGGTAAATGGTCACTATTATCTTCATTATTTTTTACTCCAGCCTAAAACAATATATCTCGTCTAAATTAAGGACACTAAACATACAACCTGTCCTCACTTTTCACTGACTATAGATAATTGAAGTTACTAAACGCAGTCCTTGAACACATGGCAGTTCACCATTCTCTATTGTATTTGTCAGTAGGAATCAGAAAATAAGAAACATTGTTATGGAATATTGTATATGACAGACTTTAAGTACTTTTTAAGTTTTGGAGAAATTGTGGCAGTAAAAAACCGCCAATGGAAAGACGGAACAGCGTATGTAGCTTATCCAAGAGGTAACAAAAGGGACATTTTTTCATAATAAATATGCAGCCTATAATAAGGGAATCAGAACGGACAATATCCAAAAAGATAAACGTAATGAAATGAAGAGGAAGTTGCATTGAATTACATTAGGGAATATGTGGTGATAGTACACCAACTATCCAATAACCATCTCCAAGTTTATATTACTGCATTTACATTCATGAACTCAGGATGTAGAACGCAACTGGGGTCGAAATTATTCCCAAGATTTCAGCCCCAGAACGTGAAATAGACACATCGGAGAAACAATATCAGTTGACCCCACTAGTCGGAGTAAAGTAGTCGTCCAAAGCAGGTGGTCCTATAATAAATGAGGTCAAGATAAAAATAGATGGAACAGACAAGGGTATAGAATGAGAACATTTTATGCCAAATAGATTACAGTGGCATGTGGAGAGTGTGGTATGGCTGTATAAAACTAGGCAATGAATGTAATGTATGTTGTGGTCATAGAGGACAAGTAAAAACAAACCAACATAATTCCCCTAAAGTGCCCCGTTAGAGTGATGAAATGTCAGATAATGTTAACGCGTGCCCACATTTACCCCAAAACATTTACAAACTGCCGAGATTCTACATTCTTTCCTTGGAATGTGGGCTGCAATGTTGCCCCTCTTAGAAAGAGGGGTGGTTAATTAAATTTGTCTGTCGCTATCTAGAGGATGACATCCCTCGATGTTATTGCCCGGTGTGAGTGGATAGATGCAGCATCAGCAGAGAACTGAGCAAGACTATTGAGAAGAAATAATACAATACGAGCCCCATTAGACAAGAAAATACAATTTGTTCGATAACAAATAAAACTAATAGTGTCCGCTTCAATTCAAACAAATTTACCATAACAAAATTTAATAGTAGTGTTCTATTTTGGAGTTATTTTATCATTATAACGAGTGGTGAAAAGAGCACAATGTTCACGCCTGATTTGCATCACCAAGCGTCGCTTCCTGTCTTGTCTCCGTGTATCCTACGTCCTCCCACCTCCACATGTATACTTTGATATTCCTCTGAACTTTCTATTCTGAAAGCTTCATTTCTTTTCGGACTACTATCTTTCGGTCTGTCCCCGTCTCTTCCAGAGAGCTGTTTCCTTAATGCTGTTCTTTTCAGAAAGTGTGCATCCTAGCACTAATGCCTGTCTTTTCTTATAAGACCACCACCTGGTCGTCCCTTTACTTGTTTAAAGAGGGAAGCACTATTCTTTAGGTTTGCCCGGAGCCAAATTTGTCCCCTCGCAGGAAAATTTCTGACTAAAGAATTCGGCCAAGGTCGTTACTTTTAAATTCAACATTACTTCCAAGGTCAATCGTAATCAGCGGTTCCTAAATTTTCCCCAAGATAATCATTTATTTCGTCAGAGTTTGACAGCCTTGAATCTGAGAAATACGATGCATATCAACTTCCCTTTGAAAATGACTATTAGACATGCGGTCCTTTCAAGCGGTTATGGTCGGTAAGTTTAATGTTTCTTTCCCAGGACAGCGTTGCGATGCCCGGGTCAGTTCTCAATGAGCAATATAAGCTGGCCTTTAAAGTTTAGAGCTGACATGGAGAAAAAGGTTGAAGTGACCTTTCACAAAGACTTTTCTGGCTTGACTGTAATATAATTTTAATGCACAATTTGCTCAAATCTTATTCAAAATTCGACACATTACATGGGCAGATCGGATTATTCTGGCTTAATATCTGATGAGATTAATCTGACAACATCACGATCGAAAAAAATCTATGTCGTCCAAGAACTTTAATGCAATAAAAATAATTGAAGGGTTGATAAGAAAACTGGACCTTGGGGAGGTTGAACTATAAAAGGACCCCTCGTTCGTTCTTACTGAAGGATGGAACGTCTACTTTTTGCACAGATTTTATTGAATGATTAGAGTTACCACATATAATATGAGCCCGATGCCAAATATAGCACGTTTATAAAATTATCAGGTTGCCAGTGCATTTTATGATAAGCTCTTACCATAGCCTTTGGCAGGTAAAGATCCCAAACGATCACGGAGTGTTAAAGGCTTTCGCTATTCCTACATATTGACATTAGTTTAAATTCGTGCATCTTTGCTGTGGTGATCTTCTGCGCCTAATGCACAATTCCAGAAATGGAATACACTGGAAATTTTTTTATATTTTTGTTGTGCGCAAGGAACATGACCATGCATGCCAATCTGTCTGGAAAAATCTGCACCGCTCATCCCAGAGATCCATGCAATGGTTCGGATATTCAAACCTGCAATGTATGTGCAGCCTAGTGAGTGGGACGGCGCAGTTGTAAGTCCACTACTATAAAGTTGAAGCAATTATGGACATACCTGGATCTGAAACCAAGAGACTGACTCGATAGTATGTATTAATAGTTATATTTGATATAACTTTTTTTCTGAATTGCACAACTATAGCTAGCCTATTGGCTAATTTCAAGGAAAGGAACAACACAAACTGACTTGGGGTTCATACCAGATAAAGGTTGTTAGCACTGTTAATATAAAGTCAGTCGATCAGCACAGAAATCCGTAAGTTACCTTATTGAATAACGCATTCGTGATGTGTACTGGTAACCGTCGCCTGTGAGGATTTAGCGATTACTTATAAACGGTTTTTGGTGGCTAATCTACGTAACGAAATAGCTAGTGTTCAGATGGCGGTTGAAATCTTAAAATATATTACTGTCGTTTCCTTTTGACAGCATTGGTCATATTTTTATAAGACGATTAAATTTAGCAAATATATTAATTATCAGTGAATAAAGCCATTGGTGAGGCGGATGATGTACAAATACCTTATTCCTGTATAAATGAACTTTATAGTCTACTACCAAGGAATAATTTATCGAACAAAAATTCTCTAGGGGCTATTCCAGACCGACAAATGGGACTTGGCATTTAGAGACGTTATAAATATTGGGAGTTTTTATAAAGGGTTTATGTCAAGGCATGGGGTTTAAGAAGTTTTATTGTGGACGATATTGGACGTTTCCTATAAGTGCTTCTTCGGGAGATATTAATTATTAAGAATCGCAACAGGAATTTTCTCTTGGGAAATGCTGTAAAGCTGGGTTTTTTATACACTAAATTTAAGTTACTTTTAGCACCAGTTGAAAACGAACCATGCATATAAACGTGCATGCACTCTAGGATATTTTGCATAAATGGACATCATTGCAATTAACACGAACTAGGATGGAAGGAAGATAAAGTAGTAGATGGTGCTGATAAAGAGCACAGATGGCGGAAGATGTGTGTACACCGTTAAAAATGTGAATGTTTAGTAATTTAGGACTGATCGTTTTTCATCGTAAAAGTAATATTAGTTTTATTCTGGTACCCTAACTAGATAGAATCCTAATGAATTTTGGATCAGCAGAAAACACCGCATGCAATCTTTACAAACGATCAAAGAAATTTATGAGATGACGTATTCGAGTCTCAAAACTATCACAATGAATATTCAAGTAACAACGAAATAATAATGAAATAATAATATTCAACAATGAATAAACACGTAGGATTTAATAATGAGCTGCCGTTCACGCTGTGACAATTATGAATAGACGCAAATAGGCATAAAATTCTTTAAATTATATGAAAACACCATATTTTGAAAGTTTAAGAATTATAAATGAATATGGTTCATATAACCGTATGATATCATACGGTTCCTATTATCGATATGATATAACATGGAATACGGGTCATATAAGTATGCATGAAAATTTGTACGATTCATATAACCACGTGTCCTTATGATCATAATTCATAATTAAATGCCCTTTTGCAGATTCTGGAAATCACATCCTTATGCATTTATTCTGCCACGTATTATGCTTCTTCAAAGGCAGCTAATTTGCCACACTGTCAGGTATGCTGACACATTTAATAGCAACGCTGTCACACTGTCGGTTATACTGTTACATTAATATATACGCCGACACACTGGAGGTTATGCTACCACATTGTCAGCTCTATGCTGCCACTGAGCCAGCATATCCGTGCTATGCTGCCACCTTGCTAGCCCAATTAGCTATAAATAGACCAAATGAATGTGCCAGTTTTATTATGCTGAATATGGTTATTAGTAAGAACCATGCATCTGAAAAGTAAGTCATAATAACACGTACCGCATAGTATCAGAAAATCAGTGTCCTATTTCCTTTCTGGAATTAGGAAATTCTAAATTGGAAAATGCGTATATTTACTATAAAACTCGTTTAGGAGGAAATAGATGAATGAGCAAGTTTTTATGAAATGTTAAGTAGCCATTCTTTCATCTCATTCCTAAATACATTTATTAGTTTGCATTCTGAGACATGCTATCACACAACTGCTTCATTTCGTTATCGGATGTAAATAATTACTTGCTGTGTTTGAGATTTTGCAAATTGTTTTGATTCTTTAACCGAACGCTGATAATTGCAAAATCGCTCTGCGTAGTCTGAAGAATCCGTTGATTTGCAGCATTTTTATAAACCCTCCTCAGTAGGGCAATTCCGTAACCGCATATATGCGCAGGAGACATGTTATTTAATGTCATCGCAGATATGTGTATACACAACATCAGAAAATATATGATACTCTCAAATATTTACGTGTGTGTGCGATTTTGATTTTTGAGGCCGTTTTAAAAGTTTTTTGTCATATCGCTACAATATATGCTGTGTGGAAGTTATTAGTGATGTCAAGCACAAGGACATCATGCCGCAGACATGTAGCACCATGTCGTACAGAGTCACATTATCCTGACAGCGGGCCGACATATCCTAACACTAACGTCTTATTGTTGAGCTCCTAGCGAGCCAACTGCTAGTAACATTTTTTATAGGTCTTTGGTATGATTCGGCTGGGTTCGAACTCGACACCTCACGCATCCGAGGCAGACACTGTAACCACTATGGCCACCAGATCGGGCTCTCAATCACATAAATAACTCCACAAATAGATTAAAAATGAAATCATCAAACTACACAAACATTATCAGGAAAAGGGACTTAACTCACAAGATGTGGTGTCTAAATTCAGGCAGTCTCAAATGAATGTGTCCTAATGTCCCTCTTCATACGCTAGAATGCTTCAAAGAAATTTCTGATATGTCAGTGATGTGGAAATGTATAAATACATGTGCGGTGCGCTTAAACTACGCTTAACAACGAGTGACATAAAATTACATAGAGTGACATGAAACCATGTCCTAACACATAGACCATATATGTATTTACTATGAATAAAATTAGGATAATAATGCTGTTGTGAAAACTTCTTATCACATAGGCTGTACATTTTACATATAGCGCGTGCAGTTTAATATTTGTGATATTACCACACGTTAACATAGCACTTTATGTGATTCTAATTGGTTCAAATAATCCCCTGAAATTCTTGCGCAGTATTCTCTTTACTGATTGGTGTGATCGTGTGAAAGTGTTCTGTGAATGTTTTGAATCCCCACCTTTGCTACTTTTTTTTTTTTACTGATACTTTGAATATTTTTGGTGGTCATTGTTTGAATTGGCTGACTAAAGGTAATTGAGAAAAAAAGTCTTGTCGTTTTTACTATGGCGCATACACCACACTGAGGCTCATTATGCCATCATGCAATGAAAAAAGGGCATGAAACTCAAAATAGCAACAACAAATAAAATTTTATAAAGGTTATTGGTGCATTAATAGCGTGCACGAGGGGAGGCGTGGGAGGTAATCCTTTAACACGGACCTCGTCCAGCTTCAAGGAGTGGTTTAAATGTTAACTTCAATAGCTAATTAACTCAACTCTATTCGTTGAAAAGAAGAAGAAGCGCGAAATGGGTCGGATGAGATCAGTCACACGCTAAAGTAGACATTGAAAATTAGAAGTGTATCTAAGCTTCATATTACCGTTACGTAATTACTTTGTACAAGTATAATGAGAGTTCTTGATGGGGTTCCAAATAGGAAATAAAAAAAGGGAAGGTTATGGCAAATATGACACCCCAGTCGTGGCGCCCGTAAGGAATGCTATGCTTGTTTTTGATTTCTGCACATAACGTCATTTGCTAAACAAGATACATGATGATATAATGGTATCCACTGTGGTATTTCCAAGATGCTTTTCCAATCTCTTGTTGAAAGGGCATATAATTTTTCGACAAGCCTAGTTCTACTACCTTTTCCTGTCTGCCTTTTTTAGAACTGAACTAGTTTAAGTGTGTCTCATGAGGTTATAATGCCTTGCAATTTTGAGATAGGAAGAGGAGACTATACACATTTTAGAGATAAGTACTTTATACATAGTAACAAAAAGGAGAATTTTATATAGAGGTCTACAAATGAAAAAAAAACAAACAATTTGATATTATCCATGATCCTGTCTTTATAAGCCGAAACGACCACATTAACAAGGCGTGTATTGGCTACATTTTGCTACGTAGCTTTAACAACCGTTCAGTCACATCGCTACGGTTTCTGCAGTGGGGCAGTTTATAGTGATGTATAGCGCTGGGACCTTATGCCACAGACATTTAGCATCATGTTCCACCCAGTCACATTATCCCGACACCAGGCCCGCCATAACAATAACCTCTTAATTCTGAGAATCAACCGACGTAGCTGCTAGTACCATTTTTATACGTCTTTGGAACAACTAGACCGGGGTTCGAACCCGCGACCTCCTGCATCCAAGGCGAACGCTCTAACCATTTGGGACACAGGAGCGGTGAACAAGGAACAATTAAAGAAACGAGTAAGACAAAATCCCTTCAGAAAAACGCTATATCGAAAGAAGAACCGTGACAAAATTTAAACGTTTAAAGGAAACCAAGAGGCCAAGATGATCACTGAACAACAAAGCACACAAGCCGAACATCAAGAATTTACATGAAATAATGAAGAAAAGAAAAAACAAATATTTGGAAATAAGACGCATGTGTAGAAAGCAGAAACTGTTCATTAGAATGGCAAGGGAACAAAAACCTAAAACACAGAGTCGAAAATGTCAAATAAAAACATGTCGTGAGTTGAAATATTGTGGTTTTATGGCTTGCATGGCAGTTCTTCTACCTATTAAATTACTCTCAACGCACCATTTTTTGTGCGTCTTCGCGTTCGCTCATTAGCATATTTGAACTTTGTAAAATACGGATTTATTAGTTATAAGAGTTGTGTAACAGTACGGAGATTTTACTTGGCGTGTTGTAATTGTAGGACTCCTGGGCATCGCCTATATGTAGCATTCAGTAATACTGTGAGTTATCCCTGCTTGAGGTATAATATTATGATTCATCTGCATCACGGACATGTACAATGCGTTAGCAATATGATTTTACCCTAACTGATGTGTTGCAGTTGTTGGATTCATCGAACTCATTTACACCATGCAGTAGTACTGTGATTTTACAGTACTTGTGTTGTAATTGTAGGATTCCTCGACGTCACGTACACGTACTCCGCAGTAGTAATGTGGTTTTACACGGATGAGCCTTGATTTAAGATTTCGTGGTATCATGTGCATGTACCTTGCAGTTGTAATTGGAATTTACTCATTCTTGTGCCCTGTGCCACACATAAATATTCCTGGTTATTACAGGTTTGTACCAGACGTGCTTAAATATTTAAACATTGTATACAAGTTTAAGATGAGAATTTACAAACTTTAAATGTGATTAATTGTATGCAATAACTTATCATTGTGATAATACCTTGTCAGTAACTAAATGTCAGGTCTGGAAAATCAACGCCTGTTAAAAAACATAAGACAGCAAGCGCAATACCTTGATCTCCTTTATTATAATAAAAGTAAATAGGTTTACAAAATACCTACGGAAAAAAAAAATTTCTTTTTTTGCATCTAGTGTGATTTAATTTAATTTGTTTGCATCATAATATAAATTAAAAATTGTAAGCACAATTTGTTAAACTTAGAAACAACGGCTCATTCATGGTAATAGAAAACAAAATCTAATGTACAATGTACAATCATTGCATTTGTAATTCTGGAAAATAATCCATGAAGAAAAATCCATGGTTGCCTCCACAATTGCAGCTATATGATAAAAAGAGCACGAAGTGAATTCCTCGAATTTTTCGAGTCACTACTTGCAACGTAGGCTATGGTTAAGGAATCTTTGATGCTTTGCTTTCGCCTAGCTTGTAACAAGAAATCTCGATGATTAAAAACAATCATCCAAGCGTTAGATTCGTCTACTTTTTATCTTCTTTGTCCATTGAGACCAAGAGCTAAGTCCCTTAATAGAGATAGTCGATAAAGGGGATAATTTGAATGTCATATCTCTTAACGTGATGCCGGGTAATTCTTGTGCAGTAGGCGTGAATATTATTGACATACACGCCTTTGAATGAGCATACTTTTTTAATTGTGAATTAAATTATAAACTCAAATTTAACTAGCACACACACACACACACACACACACACACAC
>JAECUM010014512.1:0-49429 GCA_016617855.1 Megalonaias nervosa
GTGTTTTCGTCGTCTTTTTCTGCCTTGTCCTTGCTGTGGCGTCAGGGAAGCATAAATGCCTGACTCGTCAGCGCCCAGGGCATTTATAGGAGTTTCTCGTGGGCCCAAAATGTCTTTGCCCGTTTGAAGCAAGACATTTTTGCCTGAACTCAAGAATGCTTCTTTAGGATTTTGTTTGTCAATGATGACATTTTGGAGAAATTCTTTGCCTTGCGTCAACGCGGCATCTTTCAAGGCGTGCAATCCCCGTGTCACCATCGGTTTCAAAACAGGAGCCACTTTACGAAAAGCTGATTTTAGCATATCACCTAAACCATGTCCTCGCTGTCGAGCGACTCCTTGGTTACACAGGATACATGACTGACAAAGGGTTGGAGTAATCGTTTTCGAAAATGGAGTTTCACTGTGACTTTCCCTTTGTTGAATGCAATATTTTGTCCCAGATCTCCTTTTATAGTAATGTTGACAGTGTCGAAATAAGACTTACTGGCGGGCAAATAGTGAGGATGTACAAATTCGCGGTGAACGTGATAGGTGTTTCCACCTTCCTCGTCAGCGGCCGTGGCAGAATCCACTTTGAAAGGAATGGCACACAGTAACGGAACGGAGGTGTGTCCCACCACGTTGTACTCCGCCACATCGGAGTACACAAACATCAAATTCAGTCCTTGGTTCATTTCAACAGGGAATCGAAAATATTTCGCAAAACCCGAGTTACTGGTCACGGCTGGTATTTCGTTTGCAATCTTGATCAACTTGGGGTCTCCACCCAAAATGTCAAACAATTCAGGACAAAATGTGATGGCCAATACTTTGTCCTCTGAAAATATCATCATTAGGCGACGAGCTATTTTGTGGAATTCGTGGACACTTTTTCTGGTTTACTCCAAGACATTGCCAAACACGTTATTGAACCTGTCAGCAATGGCGTTCACCAAATGTTGACCACTAAAATAATAGCCTGAGAGAATTTTCAACCGATAAGTGGTTCGTTTAGATTTGGGGTCTTGTGATTTCATAGTCACCTACACCGATGCGTTCATCTAAGTGTTGTTGCACTTGCTCGTCATGAACTTCTACCGTAAAAGTGTTTTCATTTTCGACGATGTTTTTGATTTGGGTAGGGTGAATCATTTCGACCAAAGCCACTTCCCAATGGGCCTCGTGATCCAATTGGATGGCCTGAGGTAATTTGGCCGTGTAACAGCATAAGGTGTTATTGGGAAACACCTCCATGGAACTGTCACTGGGTAACGTTAAATAAAACTGGTTGTTCATAATTCCAGAGTTCTAGTGTCCGAGGGGTCGCTGGAAGTCAGAGTAGTGTCTAAAAGAGGATGGTTAGGGTGAATGTTGGAAGGGGGACTGACGTTGGACGCAAGACTCCAGTTGTTGTTCCCGTTAGAGGAATTTTTCAGAGACGGATTGGGAAGAAGATAACCGATGCAACTGCTGAGTAAAACGGTCCACAATTGTTTGTCTCCTTGATGCAAACTCAAATTGGCAATGGCAGCACCGATGACAAAATACACCACAAAGATGTGGCAGAAAAAGACGATTTACGTTTTAAGCACACGTTCTCCACACCACATCCACAAGGGTTGCTTTTGTAGATCTTGCAGAGAAGAACTGGGGGAAGGAGTGGTTACTGCGGTAGCTGAGGCTGTGTTGAAGGGCATGATGGTCACTTCTTTTTATAGTCGATGATTTGCGAAGCATCGATCCAAGAGTCAAAACTGGGAGGATATCCTTTCCAACGTGCTTTGACTTCTTTGACACGTCGTTTTCCCACTTTTCGGGTTCTTCGATCAAGAATGCTTTCGATCTCGTACACGTCTTCTTTTTTGGTCACACGTTGCAACTTGGGCGAGTAAAACGTTCCTTTTAACACTTCCCCGTTCATGTCTTCCAATTTATAGACGGAAGGATGACGGCCACGCACACTTTCAGTTGCACGAAACAATTCGGTGGTCCAGTTGGGTAAGTAACCTTTGTCGAAAGTGCGTTTGGTTTTGCTAATGCGCACCCAATCTCCTGATGCCAACACTCCACCTTTATTGGGGACAGTTACTGTCGGGGACGAAACAAACAGGCGCTCGAAGACGGTCACTTCGTTGTCGGGAGTCACTTCTTGGGGGGCACGTCCGATGCTCCGATGGTAAGATTGGTTGTACACTTGGACTAGGTGCGAAAAGACATCGATGTACTTGAGAGTGTGTTGATGCGTAAAATATTTCCACATGCGTTCTTTCAAGGTGCGTTGAAAACGTTCCACGATGCTGGCTTTGGTTTCGGGATTCTCGGTGGTAAAAAAGTGAATGTCACGTTTCTTCAATTCTTTTTGGAAAGCTTGGTTCAGAAATTCTGTGCCTTTGTCGGTTTGCCATCGAAGAGGGTGACGTCCGCTTTGTTTCAACACCAGTTTGAGGGCTCGCACTAACTCACTGCTCGATTTGGAAGTCAATGGCACGACCCAAGCAAATTTGAAAAAGACGTCGATGACAAAAAACAAATATTTGTAACCACGATTGTAGGTGCCCAAATGAGAGACATCAGTTAAATCGGCTTGCCATTGATGATCGATGCCCTCCTCTCGGGTGCGACTTCTGGAAAATTTTCGTCGAATGGGTTTGTGTAAGGTGTACGTGGATTGTTCTTGTAACCAACGTAATACCTGAGGTAAACGAACACTTTTCAGTCGAGTTTTGGCAGCACGATACAATTTCTGAACTCCTCCGTAACCTGCAGGATGGGATGGATCATAGTAAATGCTGGCTAACACCTTCTCCATTTTTTAAATAAGTGATCCACTCTTCGCTGATGGTACTGTGAAGTGGTTTAGAAACGGCTTTACGTGTCCGATGTGCCACAGGAGTAGAAATTGAAGGTATGTTTTGGTGGTAGTGGCGGTGGTGGTGGTGGTGGTGGTAATGGAATGGCTTGGTCTTCTTTTCTTTTTTTACTTCTGCTTTCCCTTCTTTCTTTTTCATTTCTGTCGAGGGTGGAGTTGACATCATCTTTTTAACCCAAGATTTAAGTTCTTTTCGTTGTGGTGTAGGGGAAGGGGTCAACAAGGACACTGCAATCTTAATAGGGATGGGAGCTGCTGACGGTGTTTGAAAGACTTCTCTTGCCTCTTCTTCCTCAGGCAACCGTGGAGCTGCATCTGTCTTGACCGCTGAGGGTGGTGATAGTGGTGAACTTTTCATCAAGGCCTTAAAATCTTTCATAGTGGTTAGAGCTGTTTCGTCTAAAGCTTTCTGGTGAAAGAG
This sequence comes from Megalonaias nervosa, assembly GCA_016617855.1. Classification (NCBI taxonomy): domain Eukaryota; kingdom Metazoa; phylum Mollusca; class Bivalvia; order Unionida; family Unionidae; genus Megalonaias; species Megalonaias nervosa. The sequence goes on from JAECUM010014512.1 coordinate 3,273, forward strand.
TTGCAGTCGTTGTAACAACTGACCGTTCTGTTGCGATTTTTCCGTTTCTGACAAATCGCTACGATCCATCAATGATTGCAATTCGTGTTGTAACTGGGACATCTCGGTCAAATGAGGATTGGGAGGTAAATGTGGGGTCCGTTATTCTTGCCAACGATGGTATTCCATCCATCGTTTGTAAGGCACTAAAGCCAGTTTTCGTCCTTCCATTGGATTTCAAGGATCACGTCTGAGATCTTTTGACTCCCTTTTATCTTCTTGACCCTTTTACATTGGAGCTATGGCGGGTAATACTTTTCCCAACATACCCAACATAGGTTTCGCTATTACATTGGTAAGAAGTCCTAACAGGGAAAAAAATCCTCCGCGCTGCACCAAAATCTTTTTCTTTTGACGAATGGGTGTTTTCTTTTGGACCATTTGGCAATGAACGTGTCGATGTTTGGCAAAGCAATTTTTCTGGTGTTTAGTCAAAGGTATCGTTCCTTTCAAGACATTCAGACAACATTCGCAAACGGTATCAATGACGTCCTTGGAGGCGGTCTGAATGAGTTTTTTTCGTATGGGTGGAGAAGCTTTGGACAGAACGGACAACATGTCTCAATGTTTGACTAAACGAGGAGGCAGTCCTTTCCTTTTCTTTTCTTTGGGAGTAGAAGAGGAATGTCTTTTGGAGGGTGACATCTTTCTTGGTTGGTTCGTTGGTTCCGTGGCACACACCAAAAACTACACTAACGTCGATCACTTGTCACAAGGCCTTTTATCTTTTTTGGGGGACTATCGCTTCGTCATAAAGGTGACGATGTGTTTTCCAAAATCGCCAAAGAATCCTCCTCTTTGTTGACTCAGCTTTTTCTTTGGACGAGTGTGTCTTTTTTGGGGGTGACGTCGATGTTTGGCTAAGCGCTTTTTCGGATGACAAGACTGTCTTTTTCTTTTTCCTTTCTGGAAAGGAGAACGACGATGAGGGAACATCTGTTGGTGCACAAAAGACACTGAAGTCCATGACTCGACATGCGCCCTTTTATTTTATTGTTTCTATTGGAGCTTGTCCTTTAACTTTGTGGCAAAATTATCTACTAACTTTTCCATTTGAAATAAAGGGCCAAAGATACCTCCCCTTTGGTGGCTTCTCCTTTTCTTTGGACGAGTGTGTCTTTTCAGAGGGTGACGTCGATGCTTGGCGATGCGTTTTTTGGATGACGAGACTGTTTGTTTTTTTTCTTTTTCCTTTTCCTTTTTGGACAGAAGAACGACGATGGTAACGGTGTGCACTTCTTGGAGGGAACATCTTTGGGCGTTCAGGAGCACAACGACACTGATCCCTATCGTTCGCCTCGGGTCTTTTTTTATACTGGGATGCGTCGCCACTGATTGTCGGCTGGTCGTATCATTTGCATGGCAGGCATCACGCGTCGTGGAGGGGTTCGCAACGGACTCAATCGGGACAGTTCTTGCTTGGACAAATCCAGTAAACTCTTTAACATGCCAGATTTCTCTTGGATTTTGATTTTGGGGACAGGTACTTTGTGAGCAGAGGGCACTGCCGATAAAGAGGAAGAGGGTGTCACCGCTGGAGGAGACGTTTTTGGAGACACGGGTTTCCAATGTTTCATCAAATTAGGAAAGACGCGTGTCAAATCGGGTTTGGCAGGTATTACCAGCAACGGAGAAGTGGAAGATGTTGAGGTTACTGGAGACGCAGTTACCGTTGTTGTAGCAGATCGTGGTTTGCGAATGTAAGGTTGCGTCATGGTGGCAGTACCTCTCTTGCGGATAGAAGCTCTTTTCTGTGGGCTTTTCGTTTTCTTTTTTTGTGGCTGTTACCTGGTCTTGACACCGTTACTCTTTTTCTTTTTCTTCTGGGCGCGTTTGGGAGTGGCGTTTTTCTTGGGAACGACTTTGGGAGTATTAGGATCCCATTTTAAGAGGGAACGAATGAAGACACCTCCTAGAGAACTGCTTCATCCAGGTTTCAAAATGATTTGCTTTTTGGTTTGAGTGTCGATGCGAGGATCGGCTAGTTGCGTCAAGGCTACTTTGTTGCTCTCAAAAAAACGTTTGGTTTGATGTGGAATGTGAATGATACATTGCAGTAATTGACGTGCTGTCACCGTAAACCATCGTAAGACTTCTTTGAGACTAGTTTCTAAGACACGAGCACGTATATGTGGATTTTTTTCGCGACTGATACCGTACAAGGCACAAATCAATTTGACGGGAAGATGAGACTGAAGGGACGCCATGTTGACGCTGTGTGAGACAAACCCCAAGTGACCGAGGTTTTTATAGACTTTTTTGGTTGTTATGGTTGTTGTTAAGTCAACGAAGGGGACATGTACACGACAGGCCCTCCGTCTTGGCACCATTGGTGAAACAGATGGGTACGAAATCGCAAATAATCGAGGGTGGTGGGTTTTAAATCCACGAGTAAATAAGCGTGTGGGATTTGAGTGGCATCGTCGTACGCATGAGTCAGCCAAGGCGTCCCTAACTGTTTGGCTAAGACTTGTACTTGCGATTTATCTCTAGGGCTTTTAAACAACACCACTTAATGAGCATTGAGACTGATGGTGCAATGGGCTTTACTTTGTTGAAACAAATTTTGGGTGATGTAAATGACACTGGCATTACGATGATGCCCTTTGCGGGTACACCAGAGTTTAATTTCTTCTTCGTCTTCTCATAACATATCGTCAAAAATAACCAAATGAGTTTGACTAGGGTCAGACACGATCCCGTCGTCTTCGCTAGGAATGCCTTCCACAAAGACGATGGAATCGCCTTGACTTTCTCGAAGAAGGCTGTACGCCGATTGCCACTCTTTGTAACACCGCACGATTGGTTGAGGTGGACGATCGATCAAATGATGTTTATGTTCGATCAAACGTTTGACAAATTCGGTTTTGCCTGAACCGCTCGGTCCGGCAATGAGCATGTTAAAGGGATGGCGAAGATACAAGGCCTCTCACCTAGTCCGATCTACGTGTTCATTGATGACTTTGAAAGTGGTGGAAGAGGGAGCAGAGACAGTAGAGGTAGCCATAGTAGTAGTGTAAGGAATGTCACTTTTGACAGAAAGACAAGAGTTTTTATACTTTTTTCAGGACACGTTTATTGTCATCTTTAAAAGTGAACAACACGAAAGATAAAAATACATAAAAGCCAAATGGCTAAGTACATGAATAAAGACACATCAAAACGATTATAGTGGAATATAAACAAGTCTCTGTACAACATTTGTGGTGATCAAGAGGTGGAATTGTAGGGACAGTGTGTAACGTTCTTAGAGTCTCTACACTCGTTGGCACTGTCACACAAGTATCTTCCCGGAATGGTCTTTCGGGGATGTCGATCACGGTCCTGTCCTGAAGAGAGTGGTTTTCCTCGGTCACGACTTCTTCTTCTTCTGGCACTGTCACTAACACTGGTTTAAAAGTTATTTTTTTCACTGAATGTTTCAATTTTTAGGATGACAAATCTTGGGCATTGTGTGCCACTTCTTTTGTCCAAACCTCGAAACCCCAACTTTTCCAGTGACGTACATCTTTCCAGTGAGGGTGTAAGTCACAAGCTACACACACATCATCGTACACATCTTCAGTACCTAAAAGTTGACGAATCTTTCTTTCCTGTAGAGGTTGTCGAGAAGTATCGAGATGAAAGCTCAAAGCTTTGAGCAGAATGAGTTTTTCGTGTACATTTAAAGGAACCACTTTCATGCTTTTTAGAGTGGTATGTACTGTTCGTAAAGAGTCCACAAAGAATCGGCCGGTAAACGAAATCTCAGAAATCAAGTCACTAAGACACACACCACACGTCGACCCCAATTCAATGGACACAGTTCTCGTAATAGGCGATCGTAATCCTCCACCGTTTGAATATTGTCATTGATTTTCTTCCACGGAATCTGTTGTATCACGAATGATAAAGGTCGTGGCATGGTAGTTAGTTTTTATACCTCTTTTTGTCGGAGGCAATAAGTGTACTTTCTGCACAGAGATGATCGTACTCCAGTGGCAAATCTAAATTGTTTTGTCAATAATTTGCACATCACACACCGTTCAGAAGTGTCCTCTTGAACTAAGTTTACATTGTGTAAAAGATTTTGGTAACCCTCTAACTGTTCTTCTGGAATTCGTTGCAGTATGTCTACCTTGTAGTAAAAAGAATCAGTAAGAAACCAATCCTTCTTGCACAGGGGTAGTCGAACAATGTCTGACCATTGGAACGCTTTCATCAGAATCAGTTCTTTTATAACATTCAGGTACCAGTGTTTCAAACATCGGTGACGTAACGGATGCAATTGTTTTTTGCGTTTCACTTGTATTTTGACCAACTCGCGCTAAATGCGTTCTCTCAACTCCACAGGCAAACCACGAATGTTCTCTTGTAAAGTATCCATGACTATGTCAGTCAAACACTTTTCCTAGAGCGAAAGTAACGAATGTAGTGAGTAATTTCTGGCCACTGCCATTCCAGGAAACGGTCAAGAATGTCAATAAAATCTTCAAATGTAAATGGTCTAAAGCGGAATATACGGAAGAACACACACTTTATCCAGAGAAATCTGACTTGTTTGTTGACTTTTGTCAATTTCCTCTTGTGAATTTCTCGACATAAACGTTCCTCAGTCACCCATCGAGATTTTGCTCTGGCAAGTCCCAGTCAAATATCCTTGTAGATCTTCTCTTGCAATTCGTTTGGCAATGTTTGAAGATTATTTTTCCAATGGGGTTTAAATACTTGTCGAGGTGTTGTCCAACGTTTGACTCCTAGCCAAGCAGCTGGTTTCTTAAACAACATGATATGCCACTTCAATGACGAGGTCCCACTAAAGGTAGGTAGTGACAATCTGGAGACCATCGAGCATGTTCCAGGTAAGCGCAGTCTTTCTTCTCCCACTCGTGAAGTGACACACCGCAACTGAAGTACTTGACTTTATCCCCTTCGCCCAAGTAGATAAATCCCGCTCTAGCTAATTTTTCGGGGGTAGGTCCTCCAAAATATTTTGGCCATTTTCCTCGGAAGGTTTGAATCCGACTTTCAGAGTCGCAGTATTCAGGTAAACGCACATGGAACGAATATTCGTCTTTCACAGGTTCATTTCGATGAGGGTACGGTGAAATATGCAGGAGTTTGCTCAGTTTGCGATGACATCCGTAGGGTGGTAGCCGCATGGTTTCATAATGATGACATCCACCATAAAAACGAGTAAAGTGAAAAGACGTTCGATGACGAGTGTCAAGAGAAAGGACACTGGTCTTCAGACTGCCCTAAGAAACAACAGGAACAGGAGGAGGAGGAAGAAGAAGAGGTGCCCTCGGCAGAGGAAGAACCCCGACACGTTCAGAAAGAGAAGACAGAAAAGAAAAGAAGACGAGAAAAAAGTGAGGAAGAAGTGGAGGAAAAAAATGTGAAAGTGAAGAAATTAAATAAACGGAGAGAGTGAAAGAAAAAAAAAACACAGAAGAAGTCTATGAACTTTTTTTAAAAGTGTTGTGTTATGTTGTGACATTGGACTGTAAATATTTGTACCAGAATAGACCAGACTGCAAAAAACGTAAATGTCTCTTGGTTTTGATTGTTTAGAATATTAAGGACCTACACTCATGCACTCACACACGTACATCATAGGGTTAAAAAAATAAAAGGGATTTTGAGTTTTAATTGATTTTAGCAAAATGAATATTACCTCTTTTGGAAAGAAGTGAGTGGCCCTGAACAAAAACAAACTCAGGAACGAGAAACAATCAGCTTTAACTGCCTTAAGCCTTTGCCACGGCCAAGGCCAACTTCTGGACTTGCTCCTGTCAATGATTTGGTAGAAATCACTAGGGGTGGTATCTCAGGTGTAGTAACACGGTTTGACTGTTTGGCTTGGGAAGGTCTTTTTCTCTTGGGTCGTAATAAAGAAGTATGATACATTTGTTTCAGACTTCTTAACTCTGCCAAAATGTCCAAGAGTACCGTTACCGTTTAAGGTTCACTGTTCTCCTTCTGTCCTAGACCTTGTTTCTTCTCTACTGCTTCTTCCTGTCGTTTCCTTCTTGCCTCTTCTTCTCGCTGTTGCTGTTGAAGGAGAAAAGCTTGTTCTGCTTCTTTCTGCTGTTGTAAAAATTTCTCCAATTCTTCTTTCTGTCTCTGTTTAAAATCCTCGACGTGTGGTAAAGAAGGAGAAGGTGGTGAAGGTACTGGTACCGGAACAAATTCTTGCGAAGAGAGAAAATCTACTAAATCCCAGTTGAAATCGGTCTCTTCTGGAAGTAGCGCTGTGTTAACTTTGGTAGCCACAGCTATATCATCGCTTTTCGTCTCCAAAGCCGGTGCTCCCCATTTCATCGTCTTCTTAGTTTCAGTCATGTTTCACAAAACAATGTCGCATCGATTCACTGCGCACCTATATAGAGAATGTGACGTCACAGGTAGCTCTCTTCGGATTGGAAGACAGACTCCGCGAAGTGACTGAATTCTGTGTTGGGATTGTTGAACAATTTCAATCCGTTTCGATCCGGTCTTCCACTATAAATAAACGCGGTTCACTTCATTCCCTTCACCTGTTATCGTCACAAGGTGTGGACCAACGTTGAATCCTCTACTTTCGTATTGTCGTTGTTTTTCCGTACGGACTTACCCATGTATGTTAAATCATCATGGACCATTATCAGAATCACCGATACGACTGTTTCGAAAATAAGATGCTATGTGGAGAGACAAGGCTGTCTGAAGCGAGTCCTCATTTACGGACCAGAGGTTAGACGAAGTTTGAGAAAGAGAAGAAGATCAGTACGATGCTCTCTATGTTAACGAAATGGTGTTAACATAAAACAAAACCAAAGACCCTTTTCAGGGCCACTTTCATATGCCTCGAAAAGATGTATTGTTTCTTGCCTAAAAATTTTTTTAGTCGGTTGTATAATTTATATATAAAGGGGGCAATCAATTGCCTCGAAAAGATTTACTCTTTCTTGCCTATATATGTGTTATCTATGTGTTGTATATGTCTCTGTCTCTATTGTATTTGTCTCTACCTAGAGTTTTTGCGCGTATTCAGGTCAGCCACTTGCTACATTGTTGCAAGTGTCCAGTACCATGACGTCACCCTACCTGTTCCATTTCTATTGTCGCTATACAAAATTCCCATTGTCGCTATATCGTCCCAGGGTGTGCCATTTGTCGCTATAAATCTTGTCTCCATATCGTCCCGGGGAGGGGGGGGGGAGAGTCTGTAATGTATTTTGCCATTGTCGCTATATCATCCCCTATTACTACTGGTAGGTGATCTAAGGTTTTGAACATTCTACAGTATGGTCTTAATCTTTTTATCGAAATTGGCACGTTTTCTGAGTAGAAGTTCAACATTCAAAGCAAAGTATGTGTTATTTTGTTTGACATACGAATGACTCTTGGATTTGATGCTATCATGAGTTCATTATGACTTGTGAATCGGTCTTGTCCAGACACGTGAGTAACCAATTTTCGCGTCTTTAAATCTATTTTCGTGTTGACTAACAGTTTAGGTTACATACAGGGGCTACTTACAAATGAAATTAAGACTATCAGTAAATGGGTATAGTGATGGGGGTCCAATAATCAAACAGTGCAAGATATCGACAATAACAGTTACGATGGGGTGGGGTGGGGTGGGGGTGTAGCGGATCTCCCACCCACCCCACATCGTAACTATCAAGGTCGGCGTCTTACATTGTAGGACTGTGAATCCAATTGTAATAATGTGAGTCTTTGAACCCCCTCCTCCCAATCCTTATATCCATTTACCTATAGTTTTAAATTCATTTGTAACGAGCTGCAGTGAAAGTGCTGTAGCTCAAATGTTCTTGGCAGATTTTGAGTTTCCCAGCTTTTCTTTCCCAAATCTTGTCAAATAAAGAAGTATTTATATTCAGAAAAACAGCAACGATGCGTTATTTGATTCTGTCAAATCAATTAATTCAATGTTTTAAATAAATATAAACCCACCGTTTTTATTTCTTTTTAAAAGCGTGCAGTGTGTGTGCTTCAGGTTCAGTGTTACGTTAGTTACTTTGCACGTGACTCTATTTATTGAAGTTTGTATAAAGTAGTTCTCCGTACAGTTTATATAGAAATAAACGCAATTGGGTATAATCACATGATTATGTTCTGACCAATGGAAATCTTCCCTTCATTTCTCAAGTGATGCAACTGCAATTATTTGCCTATGAGATATAATTATTCGTCACTCTAAAATATAAATTGGTTTCTCTAGGGTAAAGCATTTTATACACATTATATATTTTCTGTAGTATTTTTTTTATGGTTTGATGACTGTGTGAAACGTTATTCAAGTCATCACAAATGAAGATAATAAGTACGAAAGCAATTTTCTGTAACACAGCAAAGAGAACATATGAATTTGACATCTCTTAGACACGGTTAAAGTATCACCACCAATAGATTTGCCAAAGTACAACTAATCATACGACCTCCTCTCACCATCTCCTCCTCTTTTATGTATGTAGCTTACTGCACTTAACCATTAACAGAAATCGCGTCATCTTTCACATATTTGACAACCTCAGTGCATTCGTCAGACCAGACATACCGATGTCCAACACAAAATTGAACATGAATTATGGTTCATTAGACAGTCTATTCATAATAAAGCTGTAAATAGTAGCGGATTTACACCAGCTGTAGCAACCCCGTCCAGGGTTGCCGTTTTATAAATATTTACTCTGACTCTTCCTCCACCCTTTGGATTAAGCCAAAATTATAGCTTTCTCACCTGTTATAGTAATATACAATAAAAGCTTCATCCTTCCAGTGTTAAATACAACCAAACAAACATTAAATATAGTCTGACCAACCACTTTGTTTTGGAAGTTTACTCATGAATGTTATTAAAGCTGGATTAGTCACATTTTAAAATGGGTAATTTTGAAACTGGTCGTGTTGAATAAAGATGTATTAGTGAATAAAGATTCTCTCTTTTTCTCGCTCTCTCTCCTTTTGTGTGACAATGCCCTCAGAAATATAAACACTACCAGATTCAGTAAAAGCTACAGTCAACTTCTGCCAAATTTATCTATGATTGTCAAAAACTACAATCAACAAAACAAACAAAATACACGATTTCCCCTTTGGTCATGATTTTCTAAAGTCGCCCTCTTATTTTTTTATTTCTGTGGATCCTGCATATCCCTTCATGACTCCCACATCTATGTTACAGCGCATACCAACTATTTGCTGTTTTGTTCAATTCTCTGGATAGAAGGACGATTGTTGTGGCCCTTCTTATTTCTTGTCAAAACAACGTATGCCATGCTTTTTGTAAAATAAATTGCATTATCTGCAGTACCATTATCTTGATTAGGAACCTAGGTTTTTGTCAGGTTTCGTCCTAAATTAGCTCCTGCTTGTTTAGTTTTGTAAACATATTAGCCCTATTAGCAATATAACTGATGTAATTTCAGAAATGGGAAGCCATTTAATTACGTGCAGGTTCCTAATTGCAGTAGAAAGATTAGCTGATTTACATTTCTTTATGTCGACTTGTCATCGGAGAGTGCGAAAAGTCAAGTTGTTGTTGGAGTGATTTGTTTTGAGGTCTGTCTTCTTTGTTGAACGCTGCTTGTTTCAAATTTATGCAAAAATTGAGATAAAATCTCAAATTAACACTTCGTTCAAATTGGTAAGAGTGTTCGGAAGTGTGTGTATGCCGCGCGTGCACCCCCTAGAAAAAAATGAACGTGTAACAAACCGATTGTAAAACCATACAGACATACGTAGCTTTGTTTTCATGGGTCCAAAATACTGGAAAACAATCCACAGAATTTGATTTATAGGAAACAGTGCTCTTTTTCTCATATTTATTTATTTTATATGGCTAATGTTCTAATAATGCGCATTAAGAATTTGCAGGTTTCTTAAATGATTTCTTCTTTTGTTTTCTTTCTGCTGTTTTTATTTCTTGCTGTAGTTATAACACGAGTTTCTGGTGGAGTCTCTAAAACGTTTACAATTTAAGCTTCGCCTCCTTCCAATATTATTGGCTACATACTTGGAATATCGGATGCCCTGTATGATTCTTTCTGTTATATCCGTGGTACTTCGGATGGCATGTATAATACTTTAGGATCCAAGACTTGACCAGGTGGTCTAATGAACCATATTTTTGAGGAGCAGACAAACTCAGAGCTTTAGACGACACGACAATAATGTGAGAAGTTCTTCTGAGATAAATACCAGAAAATGAGTTTGCCCTAAGCAGGATTTTATGTCATTTAGCCTTGTAAGCGTGCTTTGGTTTAGATGGAATGCATAAATATGATAAAGGAAAATACAGACGAGCAATTTTGTTTCGAGTATGAAATTGGTGTATATGTTAAGTCTGTTTATCTGTTCTATAGATTTTTACGATACTGTTATCCAAGACCCTACAAATTATGTTAGGTGAAACTATTTTGTATTTAACAAAATAATGACACCGGGATCAAAAGCAATTTTTCGGGTATTTATTATCAGATTCAATTTTTGAATTTACGGTCATCTAGTTTCAATAGAAATATATTGGCACAATCGTGTAGGTATGCTTTAAAAAACTATTACGTAATATATACTGCTAGCACGCACATTGTTCAGTATCTTTATTTTACACTGAAATCAATGTTTTGTGTCAGGTTGGAGATATTTATCATATTTTAAATGTCTCTGGCTCTTTCACCGTTATCAGTTTTGGAAAGATATATGTGTATTTACGCACCTATGCTTTCGATTATCTAATCTCATTGCCGTTGCCGCGATCAGTTAAGTATTGGTCACTGGGTTAAGATCGGCATTTGTTAAATTTCAATTTGAATAAAAGCAAAATAATAAAGTATGAACACACATTAATAATTTCCAACGCAAAATAAGTAACGTATTTAGGGACCAGCATGCAATCAGCTACTAGAATTTGCACCAGTGGAATGTGAGCGAGGGGGTGCAAAACCCCTATTTTTACGACGTAGCAATTGAAAATACGTTAAAGGCCGAGCACACACTTTTGCGAGAATACGTCAGAGACCGATTGTTGCTAGAAGGGGAAAAAAATGTCTACTTTTTCATGGGTGGCTAATCTATATATACATTTACCCCACCCCCTCTCTCTCTCACAGACACGCACCCATATTAAGATCCAACATTTCGATGTACTTTTATGTCAATATATTTATCAAACATGAAAAGCTAGATGGCAGCCGACTGACATTAAATATTTCAAGTACAAAATACACTGCCAGTGAATCGACTAAACATGCGCAATTTCACTTGTTGGGATCATTTGGGATTTAATTCATAATACAGTCAGTTCTTTTTAAATTTTCACTTTGTATTCAAGGGAAATACATTATTTGTTGAATTTTACTAAACTTGTTGATTTATCTTTTTTTCTGTTACTTAGTTCAAGACCATAGAGTCATGACACTAATAAGCTTCCGTACACATCGTATAACATTTTAATGCGAGACAAGCATATTAAATAAATTTGGCCGGAATGTGTGTACAATTTGTTCCAGAAAGACATCGATGCCGGGGAGCAGGTCAAAACTCCATTTAGAAGTGGAATAATAAAAAAAATTGGCACAATCCAACGCGTGCTGTAATGTCGAGGCTTGTAGATTTGCCAAGGATTTGGACATTCTGGAACATCATACTGCAAGGCACATGTGCGGCATATTTTTCGGACAATATACAAGGGATTAATTAATGCTACCCCCAGCTGTGTGCATGGAGGACATCGTTAGCTAAAATTTGTTCTGAATTGACCTTTGACTTTTGAGCGTTACTTGATCCAAGGAGCTACCATTTGTAATGTAAAATTATCAAGTGACGGTTGAAAGGTTGAGTCATATTTCAATTTATACAAGTTCATTCTTTTTTAAAGGATCAAACTTGTATATTTTCCAGTGGAATTAATTTCTGTTTAACTGTAATATATACATCGATGTTATTAAATTGCCAAAATTAAGAATGTCCCCCACATAAGTCCAGTTGAATGTATTCATGAGCAATTAGAATCACGCATATTCTATATGATTACTCTATAAGAAATAGCACCACATTAACTTCATAATTAACTTCCAAAGGTAGCAAAATAAAAGCGATCAACGGATAAAATTAAGGGTCGATTTTCAGTCTTAAGATTTTGGACACTTGATACAAACAATGAGAGATGCCCGTTTTAAGTTGACAACCTTATGTTCCAGCTCTATTCTTCATTCTTCTCACACATGAGAGGATCGGGCGAGGTGGGAGGAAGTTTTCTTTACTGCTAAATGGTTAAAATAATGCACTTAAAACGTTTAAAATGCAGAAGCTCATGTAGACTTAAACTGGGAAGTTCCGTCCCACAGACCCCTCTTCGATTTGTTTGGCCATCCCACGCCCAACACAACGATATAAAAATATTTCATTAAAACCTAACATAACCGTTCCTGTCACTGCTTTCTCATCACGTCATTCCGCAGTACACAATAGTAATTGAGGCCGTGTTGTCATATCATTTTGCGGCACACAATGGTGATTGTAGTCGCGTTGTTATGTCATTTTATGGTACATAAGGGTGACTGTGGTCGTGTTGCCCTATCATTTTGTGGTACAACGGTGATTGTGGCAGTGTTGTCATATCATTTTGTGGCACACAAGAGTGATTGCAGAAGAGTTGTCAAAAAACTTTCAAGTAACGGAGGTATCTAAGATATTCTACAGTTTCCATGGTAATTTTTATTGATGTACTGGAGGAGAAATTTAAATGTAGATGCAGCTGAACTACTAGCCGGCTGTGGAACTTGATTTAGCATATTCTGAACTTTGGCTCTGTAGCTTCATTGGCTATTTTTTTACACTATGAATATTAATTAGCTTAGTCCATACTTTGGCTGTTGAACTTGATTGGCTTATTATACAATCTGGCATGCGTAACTTGATTGGCTTATTATACTTCTGATGATGAAAAATGATTGGTTTTTCTACACTTTGTTGAACGTGATTGGCTTCATCTACCCTTTGGCTTATAATCTGTCATTGCAAAACATGTTTGGCTTATTCTGTACTTTGACTGTGTAAATGTATTGGCTTATTCTATAATCTGGCATTGCAAAACATGTTTGGCTTATTCTGTACTTTGGCTGTGTAAACGTATTGGCTTATTCTATAATCTGGCATTGCAAAACATGTTTGGCTTATTCTGCACTTTGGCTGCTCATACGTTTCATGTTGCTCGGCATGTTTGGAAAGATATTTGGTTATAGTAACTATTTTGAATAAAGAAACAATAAAGTTGTGTAATTGAGTTATCGTTCGTGAATGTAACTGAAGTATCTTTTTCTTAAAAAGTAAGTAAAAGTAAGTAAAAGTAAGTATACTTTTTGTAATATTTCATACATGCCACAGATCTAGAAAGTCCATAAGATGAAAAGAAAAAACCCTACAAAAATACAAAATGCAAACAAACAAACAAGCAAACAAAATATAAAAAAACGAAGAACAAGACAAAATTTAGACGTGAAGTCATTAAAGACCATCAGACCCTTCCTGATAAACAAGGGTGGTATTCACATTCTACACCTAACGAGAGATATTTCTGATCTTACGATGATCACGCTACAACAAAATCTATCAAAGAGAACGTTCATGTCAATAAAGCCATAAAAGCATTTAAACTGATACTGGGATCCGTCTCATTTCACTCAAAGAATTAAAACGTACAAGTAAATCACCGACTGTTCATATAAACCAACTCATGAACTGCAGCCTTGATCAGAATATTTAATAATAATAATAATAATAATAATAATAATGAAGACTTTGTATAGCGCCTTATCTTTAGAAGCTCTAAGCGCTTTACAACATTTGACAACACTTAAAAAACATATATAATGATATGATTACAAAAATAAAAACAAACACCACGAAATTAGAAAACAGAAAACATGCTGTAAATATTTAAGGTAAGGATACATTATAAGGAAACATTATTAGGTCTTTAAGTCTGTTCTTGCAGTTGAAATAGGCGGGTTTTAAGAGCGCTCTTGAATGAGATCACTGTGTCTTTGTGTCTAAGTGCAGTGGGCAATTCGTTCCAAGTTGCTGGGCCCTGGTATACAAAAGAACGTTGTCCATATGATTTCCTTTTCATAGTGGGAATAATGAGAATACGAGTGTCAGAAGAGGAGCGTAAGTATCTTGCAGGTGTGTACACATGGGTGAGGTCAGATAGGTATGTTGGACTGGAGCCCGTCAGTGAAACGTAGCACAGAGAACAAATTTTGTGTTTAATTCTGGATCGAATGGATAGCCAGTGTAGGGTACAGAGCAGGAGGAGGCGTGCTCTGATCGTGGTACTCTAAGGATAATCCGAGAAGCTGTGTTTTGAACTTTTTGAAGTTTCTGGAGTAGATATTGAGACGAACCAGACAGAATTGAGTTACAATACACCAGTCTTGAAAGTACTAAGGAACACACAAGTGTTTTAGTGGCATCAACTGAAAGATACTTGCGAATGGAGTTGATGCGTCTCAGCTCAAGATATGCAGCCTTGCACGTGTTCATGACATGTTGGTGTAATGAGAGAGTACTGTCGAGAATAACACCGAGGTTTCGTACTGACTGTGTGAATTTAATGTTGGTGTTGCTGATATTTATTGTCTGCGGTAAAGGATGTGAATGAGAAAGTCTTTGTGCTGTAATCAGAATGGCTTCCGTTTTATCATCATTCATCTGCAGCTTGTTACATGTCATCCATGATTTCACATCGGAAATGCACCTCTCTATATCTTGGATGGTAGCTTCAGCTTCAGTTGGGTGGCTAGATTGGTATATTTGGGTGTCATCAGCATACAATTGGTGAGACACTGGATGATGATCTATGACACTTGAGAGTGGCTGAGTGTATAGAATGAAGAGAACAGGTCCAAGAACAGACCCTTGTGGAACACCACAACATAGATCAACTGGGCTGGAGTGTTTTCCATTTGCGGGCACAATTTGTGTCCTGTTGACCAAGTAGGACTTGAACCATAGTAAGGCCGTATCATGAATGCCAAATACATGCTGGAGACGGTGAAGTAATACATCATGGTCTACTGTGTCAAATGCTGCAGGCAAGTCATGGAGAGTGAGGACTGTAATCTTTCCGCTATCCAAAGCAGAGAGAAGGTCATTAATTACTTTCAGAAGAGTAGTTTCAGTACTGTGGCAAGGACGATATGCAGACTGTACATTGCTAAAAAGACTGTTTGAATTCAGATGAGATACAAGTTGGGATAGAACAGCTTTTTCTAAGATTTTTGACATGAATGGGAGATTAGAAACTGGGCGGTAGTTCTTTAAATCGTTATGGTCGAGTGTTGGTTTCTTCAGCAGAGACTTTACAAAGGCAGTTTTGAAAAATGATGGGAATTCCCCGGATGAGAGAGAGGTATTAATAACATCAGTTAGTGCAGGCAATATTGGATCTAAGCACTCAAGCAGCAGTGATGTCGGAATCGGATCAAGTTCACATCACTTTGGTGCACTCTTCATCAAGATTGTACGTACTAAATCCATAGAGACAGGTTCAAATGCTGCTAACGGTTGCCGCTGAAATTCTGTATCGCAACTGTATGGTGATGACGAGTCAACTGAAATTGTGTTGTCAAGTTTATCTCTGATGGTTTGTACTTTGTCACGGAAGAAATTTGCAAACAGGTCCGGAAGGTCGACTAGAGAGAAGGTAGTTGGAAGTGGTGTACATTTGTTCCTTGACATTAGCTTGTTAGTACTTGTTAGTATTTCCACAACCAAACTCAAAAACTACAGCGTTGACCAGAACATTTCTCCAAACAGACTAAAGAAGTAGAGCCTTGATCAGACCATTTCCCAGCCAGACTAAAAAGCGCAAGCTGTATATATACATATACTTTCATATATATATATATATATATATATATATATATATATATATATATATATATATATATATAAAGAATACAAATCATATGGCGAATAACAGTCCTTTCAAATGCACTGGATCCAGCAAGGGATCACGTGTGTCAGGGATTGATTAAGATAAATGCAATAAACTGACAACGAATAGTGCAAAACTAGTATCTAACTAGCTTGAGAGCTTTCGACTCTTAATGAGTCTTTTTCAAAGGCATATACAAAACATAGACAAGACAAACAAATAAAAAAGAAAAACCGTAGTGTTTGCAAAACTTTACATGATGGTTTCTAGAGGAATTAAACCTTAAAATTTATTATGTTTCAACAGTTTATGTCAACTTGTTGTGCATACTGGAAAATATTAAAATTCGGCCGTTAATTTAGACGACCTAATTCAAATCCCAATTAAATCGACAACCTTTGTGTCAACTATCGAAGAGATACCAATGCGCATCGCATTAATCAATGCCCAGTCAGTAGGACCATCGGAAAAGCGCACAGAAATAGTTAATTTTATCAACGATGAGAATATCGACGTCTTTTTCCTGACAGAAACATGGCTAAAAACATCAGGCGATGAACCCAAGTGCGCGGATCTAACACCCACCGGTTACTCCATCAAGCTGTTCCCCCGCCACTCTCGCGGAGGTAGAATTGCTGTCATCGCAAAGAACTCCATGATCAACCGTCTTAACTACACTACAACCTTCAATTTCTACCAAACATCGTTTGAACTAGTCCAAAGTACACTCACACTGGAACAAAGGTCAGTCCATTTTTTCTGCCTCTATCGCCCTGCTCCTAGTAGAAAAAACAAGCTGACAGAATCTCTCTTTTTGGAGCAGTTTCCGAATCTCCTGGAGTATGGAAATTCGATAGGTGGCAACCTGATTATTCTTGGAGATTTCAACTTTCACTTTGACTGTCCTGGAAACCCATGCACATCAAAACTCCTAGATTCCATTCATGTTTTCAACCTCAAACAGTCAGTTAGCCAACCCACCCATAAACATGGTCACATTTTAGACTGGATTCTTTACAGACCTGATGATAATATTCTACAGTCCTCTCTGGTGTCCCACGAACTTTCATCAGATCACCTCTGCATTATATGCCATCTTGACGTATCAGTCACTAACCCTCCACCTTTATTCGCTACTAAGAGAAACCTCCGTATGATAAACAGAACCCAACTAATGCATGACATCCAAGCAGACCTAACAACTAGCTTACCTCCTACAGCAGAACAACTCGATAACTACCTGCGTTCATTGCTTGATAAACATGCCCCAGCAACCAAGTGCAGAGTAGCAATTCAGAAGTGTTCTCCGTGGTATAGCAATGTTAGGGACCAGCTTCGCACTGCTAAAAGAGACCGCCGGAAAGCTGAGAGGCTTTGGCTTTCCACCAGACTCACTATTCATAAGCAGATCTATGATGCCGCTAAGAAGAATGTCACAAACATTGTCCATGCAGCGAAATCAGCCCACTACAGTGCTAAGATCACGGAAAGTTTCAGCTGCAAAGAGCTATTTGAGATTACTAACAAGCTAATGTCAAGGAACAAATGTACACCACTTCCAACTACCTTCTCTCTAGTCGACCTTCCGGACCTGTTTGCAAATTTCTTCCGTGACAAAGTACAAACCATCAGAGATAAACTTGACAACACAATTTCAGTTGACTCGTCATCACCATACAGTTGCGATACAGAATTTCAGCGGCAACCGTTAGCAGCATTTGAACCTGTCTCTATGGATTTAGTACATACAATCGTGATGAAGAGTGCACCAAAGTCATGTGAAATTGATCCGATTCCGACGTCACTGCTGCTTGAGTGCTTAGATCCAATTTTGCCTGCACTAACTGATGTTATTAATACCTCTTTCTCATCCGGGGAATTCCCATCATTTTACAAAACTGCCTTTGTAAAGCCTCTGCTGAAGAAACCAACACTCGACCATAATGATTTAAAGAACTACCGCCCAGTTTCTAATCTCCCATTCATGTCAAAAATCTTAGAAAAAGCTGTTCTATCCCAACTTGTATCTCATCTGAATTCAAACAGTCTTTTTAGCAATGTACAGTCTGCATATCGCCCTTGCCACAGTACTGAAACTACTCTTCTGAAAGTAGTCAATGACCTTCTCTCTGCTTTGGATAGCGGAAAGATTACAGTCCTCACTCTCCTTGACTTGTCTGCAGCATTTGACACTATAGACCATGATATATTACTTCACCGTCTCCAGCATGTATTTGGCATTCATGATACGGCCTTACTATGGTTCAAGTCCTACTTGGTCAACAGGACACAAATTGTGTCCGCAAATGGAAAACACTCCAGCCCAGTTGATCTATGCTGTGGTGTTCCACAGGGTCTGTTCTTGGACCTGTTCTCTTCATTCTATACACTCAGCCACTCTCAAGTGTCATAGATCATCATCCAGTGTCTCACCAATTGTATGCTGATGACACCCAAATATACAAATCTAGCCATCCAACTGAAGTTGAAGCTACCATCTAAGGCATAGAGAGGTGCATTTCCGATGTGAAATCATGGATGACATGTAACAAGCTGCAGATGAATGATGATAAAACTGAAGCCATTCTGATTACAACACAAAGACTTTCTCATTCACATCCTTTACCTCAGACAATAAATATCAGCAACACCAACATTAAATTCACACAGTCAGTACGAAACCTCGGTGTTACTCTTGACAGTACTCTCTCATTGCACCAACATGTCATGAACATATGCAAGGCTGCATATCTTGAGCTGAGACGCATCAGCTCCATTCGCAAGTATCTTTCAGTTGATGCCACTAAAACACTTGTGTGTTCCTTAGTACTTTCAAGACTGGACTATTGTAACTCAATTCTGTCTGGTTCGTCTCAATATCTACTCCAGAAACTTCAAAAAGTTCAAAACACAACTTCTCGGATTATCCTTAGAGTACCACGATCAGAGCACGCCTCCCCCCTACTCTGTACCCTACACTGGCTATCCATTCGATCCAGAATTAAACACAAAATTTGTTCTCTGTGCTACGTTTCACTGACGGGCTCCAGTCCAACATACCTATCTGACCTCACCCATGTGTACACACCTGCAAGATACTTACGCTCCTCTTCTGACACTCGTATTCTCATTATTCCCACTATGAAGATGAAATCATATGGACAACGCTCTTTTGCATACCAGGGCCCAGCAACGTGGAACGAATTGCCCACCGCACTTAGACACAAAGACACAGTGATCTCATTCAAGAGCGCTCTTAAAACTCACCTATTTCAACTGCAAGAACAGACTTAAAGACCTAATAATGTTTCCTTATAATGTATCCTTACCTTAAATATTTACAGCATGTTTTCTGTTTCTAATTTCGTGGTGTTTGCTTTTATTTTTGTAATCATATCATTATATATGTTATTTTTTTAAGTGTTGTCAAATGTTGTAAAGCGCTTAGAGCTTCTAAAGATTAGGCGCTATACAAAGTCGTCATTATTATTATTATTATTATTATTATTATTATTATTATTATTATTTACATTGACCTATGTGCCCAACAAAATTTGCCTCCAGACCTGACAGAAAGTTTACTTTAAGCAGTAAAAGCCTAAAAGTGAGGATAATGTGTCAGAAACTCAACTAATTTATGGACTAGAATCTATAAAGTGGTACGTCTGGGATAAATATCGTAGCCACACTTATTTGTTCCAAGCTATGGCACTTGGAAACTAATCAAGGTCTTGCAACTTTCTCCTAATGCAGGAGTAACATAGCTTGGGAAAACTCGGTGAAACTACTGGGAGTGATTTTGGACGTTTATCAGCAAATCAATGAAATTTGTCAAAAGCGTCTAAGCAATTAAATGTGCTCAAACGAAGTAGAAAATACCACACAACTGAAGGAAGACTGGGGTCGTACCACTATTTCATCGTGGCAAAAGTTAGCTACTGTCCCCAAACCTGGTATTTCACACAAGTCACTAATATGAACAAACTTGTACGCTCTCCATGAAAGAGCTTTGAGATAAGAACATCCAGGTAAGGACTACACTCTGTTTGGTATGTAAACACCTTGGAAATTCCAAACGTAAGAACATCCAGGTAAGACTACACTAGTTTTGATATGTAAACATCTTGGGGATTCCAAACGTAAGAATTTCCAGGCATGGACTATGCTTTGTTATGCAGTTTACTAACTCGGGAACTCTCGGCCTAATAATGTTCGAACAAACTCAGATTTGAACAATTTTAAATCTCTTAAAGACCTGGTCTTGGGGTATATCGTATAAATTCTTCATATATATATATATATATATATATATATATATATATATATATATATATATATATATATATATATATACACCAGATTAGAGCAGTTTCTGCTGCTACCTTAATCAGATGCACGTTCAGCGTTTTACTTCTAATCTTGTGCATTTGCCTAGAGCTTTTAAATAGCTTTTAAATATACTGAATATTGGCTAATGATACTTGCACACACGTTTTGATGGATTTTCCTCTATTTTAGAGGCATTTTCCTGCATAAGTGTAAGTTGCTCGTAACTGAACTGTCTTGTGATATTTTTGTACATATATACATACGCACACAAGCACATACACATACATACACACACACACACACACACACACACACACACACACACACATACATACATACATACATACATATTTTGGCGCCGTAGCAAGAAAATTTATTAAGCTTTAAACTGCTTTTGGATGTGCTAGTAACCATGGTTGTGATGAAAAGAAAGGAATTTATGTTTGACTCCTACGGAATCCGCCTTAGCTAATCATGGGTCGTACATCCATTTCGTTCCTCATCGATCCTTGCATACGTACTTAACTGAAACAGTATCTACTGCTCCGCCATCTAAATATGTGCAGATCTAAGAAACTGATCAGTCAGATTGTTCGTCTGATTACACAGGAATACAGCTGGCAAAAAATCTTAACTGCTTCCGTGGACAAGAACATGTGCCATGTCAGCTCTTTTCACACACACACACACACACACACACACACACACACACACACACACACACACACATCATGTCTGCGTGTACTTACATACCAAAAATGATTTCCATAAAGATATTTATTTAATCGCTATAGCCAGAAAATTTATGCAGCTTGAAACTTGTTTGGATATTGTTTGGATGTGCTAGTAACCAAGGCTATAATGAAAAGAAAGGAATTTATGTTTGAATCCAACGGAAGCCATCTTAGCAAATCATTGGTCGTACATCCACTTAGTTTCACGTCGATCTTTGCATACGTCCTTAACTGAAACAGTATCTACTGCTCCGCCATGTAAATAGGTGCAGATCTAAGAAACTGATCAGTCAGATTGTTAGTCTGATTACACAGGAAGACAGCTGGCAAAAAATCTTAACTGCTTCCGTGGACAAGAACACGTGGCTCTTTTCTGATCTAAAACGTTCAAACAAGTTCATTTGAGTCAAGGCGTGAATGTGGACATCATGGAAATCGTTATATTAAATGCGTAATGGGTGTAACAATCTCTTGCAGTCGTCAATTGATTTAGGATGTTAGGAGCAGTAACTCTTTCCTCCGCAAGGACTCGCTACATAACAATTGTATATGTGGAAGGAAGTGGATCGACGATCCTTGACTAGCAACAGTTATCTGAAAAAAGATCAAACAAACATATAATTGTTAATTTGGGTCGAACCTTATTAATTGTCACAAGCGCAAAACGTACTTCAGCGCAAGTATGAGAGAGCCTTGTGGTGCTTCACGAGGGTCATTGGGACCACCTCTGCTATTTCTTCGTGACAAAATATGCTTTCGGTGTCAAACTTCATTAAGTTCTGGTGTTTTTCAAAACCAATCATTCTGTTTATGCAATAAGGGATTGCGGGCTACATGCAAGATTTACCTGCTTCCGAAATTAAGGAGCTTAAGAATCATCCAAACGGTGCTCCTCCGAAACTGGATATTAAACAACAGAAATGCTACGATAAGCATGGGAAATTTGACGCTTTACAAACACGATTTGCAATTTCTTTTCTACGAAGAATATTACTTACTTTAAATTAAAATCAAGAGATATATTAGACTGACCTTAGCAAATCATGAAAATCACCACACACAAAAATGGTACCACGTGTTTGGAACTAATCTTTCTCTTAACATACGTACGTGACCTCCGAGTTTGTCGGCGTAGGGATAATATCCAAAATCGGATAATATTGCGTCAGATAGCAAGTCACTTATTTTTCGGCTATGGCGCAGAGTGCTTACCATTCAGATATACTAACCCAATCTTGCCCAACGTACTTTATTATATTTTATGCCCCAGCGTATATGCCTTGAACAATATCCTCTATTTTCTTTCGTTTCGGTCCATTTTTTCTAACTGAATCAGAAAAGTTTTAGATAACTGCACGGGGTTATACCAATGAACAGACTGCACGAGTTATTCTAGCTTCGTTAGATAGAATCTTACTATTCAGTGATGATCTAATCAAACGTCATATTAAAATATAGCTAGGAATCGTTCCAAAAATTGTTTTAATGACATGGTTACAAAAGCACGGGAACTGTCGCTGTTTCTTTTAGTAGTAGAGTGGCAAAGTATCAAGTAGAAAGACGATACATCTGAAAATTATTCCTAAAGACAAAGCAATGTAATGAATTCTCTGCTCTGTATTATGTTTGAACAACTGCCAGTTTTGAACAAGGCCATATTCTAGAAGAAAGACAATACTTTGTTCTTTGTTCCATTTGCATTTAACATTTCAATCAAGGAAGGGCCATCCTCAGAATTTTGAATGTATTCAAATTAGCTAATGTTTCAAGATTCATTACAACGTACGCTTCTTGAGTATTCAGCCTTCTACGGGATGAAAGGTAGCTGTCCTCAGCGAGAGATCCTCTCGAAGGTTTCAAATTGATTGTTTGTGTTTGGCAGAAAACGGCGTCGGTTTGCAGCTCGATCATATCTTGCCACTAATTTGGGTGAATTGTTTTATTTTGGGGTGGGGGTTGCTCAAAAGAATTTGACTGTTGTTGCAATTTTATCAGTGCGTTTTTACACATATAGTAAAACCATGGGTGCTTCAAGAAGTTCTATATGTACTTATCATGCTCCAAACAAAAAATTTAATATTTGTTGTCTAATTTGATATTACACCATCCCTCGCAAGCTATAAAAATATCTTAAGGTTCAGGGCGTTTAAATTAATCGATTTATCAATAATCACATTTTGGCCACGGCACAATACACTGTACGTTTGTCGCATATCACAACACTCCTAACAATAAAGCAAACCTTTCAAAGTTCATTTTCTAACTTTTTATTCCTGTATTGTCTCACCACCATATTCATATCTCTAGTACCATCTGTCAGCAGCCGACATGATTGTTTGAGTTGAATCATAATGCATAAGAAAAGAATTGTAGTACGCTGGTGAAGGCTTGTAGTAAAATTCGATTTCATGTCTCAGCGTTCACGGTTAAATTTGAAGGTTGGCAAGCACTGTTAACCTTTTCTCATTCATACAAGCACAGCTGGGCGCCGCTGTTTCTAAGCGTGTTTTGGTGTCTCTGTTGTATGAAAGCGCAATCGGATGCTACTGAAGTATAACCATAAACACATGTCAGTTAATATTGCCACCTGATGGGAATATCCTGTCAAGTAAAAAGTTTTCTAGGTATTTTTTATTAGATGCCTTTGTCTTTGTAGGTAGAGTAATGGAAACTAGACTATCAGATCGATATTTTCTGAAGAGAATATTTATTTCAAGACCTTGTGAGTAATCATGATATATATATATATATATATATCATCGTGGGAAAATCTACAAAATTATATGCGTATTACAGTGTAATACATGTGACTCTTAGAGTCAATTTCCCTACCACACATTCTACATTTGGGTATATATATATATATAAACCCAAAGAGAAAAACAAAACAATCTGAAATAGCCTACACAATGACATAAATTATCAATTTTAAAGTGGAATCTATTTACAGCAAATTCACCTGGGAACTCCTCCCTTAATGCGTAAGTAGGCTAAAATGTTGTTGTTTAAATGTTATTCTTTAGAAAGGAACGTTAAACAATATATATCGAATTTGAAAGCATTAAAAATGCGCATATAATTTTGTAGATTTTCCCACCAAATTGGAATGGAATATTTGTTTACGCTACTTTAATACGTTTGCCACACTGCCTTGTTCTGTTGGTGAAATACAAAACGGCTTGCAGGGCATCAAAACAATAGTAGATTGAAAGCCATTTAAACATTCAATTTTTTTTTAAATTGTTCATATTATCGGCAAGTTGGTTTGTTTACAAAATATATTTTCTTCTCATCCGTGAACCTTAACGTTTAGTACAGCAAACTAATGTGATATACAATATATCGTGACTTGTGCATCGCGACACGTACTTAATCATGACTCAATTGTTTCGTTATACCCTTGGTAAGAAATAGGGTCTAAAGCAACATAATTACATTATCTCCGAAGTAGATCACTGTGACCTAGTTTTTCTTCATCATTACAGTAATTTAACTTAGTTGAAGCTAATCTTTGCCATCACAATACTGTAATCCTCAACGCAGATTAATATGACCCAGATTTTTTGGACTTACTGGAATTCTTGATCACAATACGTGATATGCCAAGATTAGCAATGAAACAAACACCAGTCTTATATTGTATGACAATTATGGTGGATTGGTTGCATACAAATAATCATGACATGAATATACAGCACGTCTACCATTTTCTGTATTTTTGAACGTAGAGGAAATTAACCTTTTATGTGGAATAAAATGTAGCTTAACCAACTTTGCCACTGAAATATAAAACATAATAAATGTCACAAACGAAATAGACGAAACACTATTGTGTGGAATCCTTGCTATCGTTACCGCTATCATTACACAGACGAAGATCGATGAAATAATAGAGGAATTTGGTTATCTGACATATTATAACTTTTTCAAAAACTATATTCTTGTTTCATTAAAAACAAAACTCTTTGCTTGCAAACGTCACTTCACGCCGTTACATAGGTTTTTCCTTATGGATAATAGTTGAGTGAAGTTTGCCAGAGAACCAAGCCAAAAAGAGCTCCGCAATAGAATTTTCAAAAGGTAAATCAAGCAATAACGTTTGGATATTTTTTTCTTTTAAAGGCGAGATATAGTATAGGGTATGTATAGGGTATGTGATAATACGATTGATTTATAAGGTTTCTGGAATGTCAACCGGTCTCAAGTACATTGTTAACTCTCTTCAGTTTCTTTACCATATAAAATTTGTTTTTGTTATTTGTTAATGACAAATATACACGGAACATTCCACCAGCTTCTCTTCACGATTTTTAACAAATATATTTCTCCATCCTCATTGACAGGATCGAGTGCCTAATGTATTTACTATTTTACAGCAAAGTCTTAAACACAATAACACCATACCTAATTAAAAATTGCCGAAACAAAGAAACATAATTAGTACAACATAAACATGGCAGCCAGTTTTATGCAAGTATTTTTGGGAACAGTGACTCATCCGTATGAACAACATGCTTTATTACCCATAACTTAATACCTTTATGTCTTATCTGTATAAATTTTTCTTCTATCGCATGTGTCTGATAAGGACACGCGACAATTGTTAAAATATCAAATATTCGTTGTCATTACCAGTTTGTTGGAATCCTTATGTCATTGAATTTGGATCCGATAGATATATCAACGCTTAACTGATCTTGCATTATTTTAAACGTGCACATGATACGGAGTCATTCTGATCTTTACTACAGTTTTGTTATGTGCGACGATAAATTGTGGTCAAGATTAGCTGTTATTCACGAAGATAGTAAACTTTAATATTTTATCTATATTAAAAACTCAAATTGCAAACGTCAGGGTCAGTCATGTATACATTTCAAAGCATAATTGTATCCCATTAAAACGCTTGTAAAAGACTCGCCAAAACACAAAGAGCATATAACCTGATTTGCCGTAGCAAAATACACTGGCAGATTAAGGTCTATGTTATTTGTTTAACTAGTTAGTCCTAACAAGAAAACTGCATAGACCCAGGTTTGCCGACACATTATGCGAAGCAGATCGGAGTCTATGTTGTTTGCAGCTGGACCTGCCAATGGATTAGTGCACAAACATTTGTCTGGTTTTTCTTATTGTTTTCTACACATGCATTGAAATCCAATCAAGAACAAGGGTAAATGAACCATGTGGTTGCTAAGATGTTTTGCACTGTGACGTTATTGATGCATATGACGTCTGCTCACATACTAGCTTATAACGAATCGTTTTTTTGTCTCCGACGTAACAGAACATGCGTTTAATGTCCAAGTAAGGGCCCTTTTGGGTATCATAATCATAAAGAAGAGAATTTTCCAAAAATCTATGGTCACTCATACGTAAATACACATTCATTTAGTAGAAATATAATGTAAGAACAAAACAAATTAAACATAAAGACTTGTCTACCTATTATCATTGTTTGGAGATGAGTTGAAATAGATACATTGGGGAAAAAAACTAGATCAAAAATATTGAAAAAGTTGGATCGTTCTTTGGAGTAAAGAGGGCATTCAGTGATAAAATGGCATTAATCTTGAATTTTGGCAAATTAAAAAATTTTCAAATTCTTTTTGCCTCGTAAGGTAGCCTTGCTCATTTTTATTATACTTTTTTAAAATATATATTCCACTTTGTATTCGTAAATGGTGTGCTTTTAGTAATGATTTTCTAGTACGATATGGCAGAAGAGATAATATTTCTCCTTTAAAAGTATCTATAAGTTTGAAGTAAGTGCTTAATTTTCCAGTATTTAGATATGTATCATTATCAAAAAAATTGTAGAATTTCAAAATAGGGTATTTAGAATTATTGAATGACATTTGTGGACATTGACATACTTTAATTTCTCTGCATTTATTTTTAGTTGTTCACCTTTATAAATGCTAACAATGTATACTGTTATCTTGTGTATAAAGTCGCATGCAGCTGAGGTTAGTTGGTTCTAAGTAAATCATCAAGGGGTTATGTTCAAGTCTCTGCAACCATGTGTAACTATACAAAATAAGACTAAAGTGCAGTGGGAAGCGTCCATGATCAGATAGCAAAGAAATATTACAACTGTACTTATTTACACCTTGGAGAAATTAGCAGAATTCGAAGTTTAATTTGTGAGCTTCCCAGTCTTCATAATTATTAAAAATGCCCGTATCGTCATATGATACTTTTTAAAACTTAATATAAGGTGTTCGCCATATGTCACAGCCATATCGCGTGATAGGTTTTACCACGTGGTTGAATAAGTGCAGGAAAGTGTGAACTCGTGGATTTGCAGGTGTCCTTGTATTTTGAATTATGCTTTCAGTGATGCTGTTTTTCCTCTTTAAATCTCCCAGACTTTGAGAACATTACTTCTCAATATATAATAATTTGAAAACTAATTTTACCATTTGGCCATATAAAATATGACTTGCAAAAAGTTTGCCATTATTGTTGAAATATTATAACATTTGTTTTCTCAATATATATGTTCAAGCACCCTCTTTTACTCTTTGCGTCAAGGTAATGAAGTCTTGTAAGTCATTTACTGTATTGGAGAAGATTTCAACGTCACATTAAGCAGATTAACTTTGTTATGGCAGTTAAAATTGTCAAATAAATTGTTTAGAAAACAACTTGAATATAAATTTGGGCTAAGTATATCAACTTGACGTACTCCAATTTTATACGGAAATTGGGCACGTAGTGTATTACCAATTTTATGCATAAAAGTATTATTAGAATACATCTCAAATAATTTTGTAAAACTGACCATTAATTCAACTTTTAGTAATTTAAGTTTGATTCAGTAATAGAAGCTTTGCTAAACTGCACAACAAGCATACAGTTTTCTTTTGTCATTATGAAAATAACTGTCTATTACACATTTGAGAAGTACGCTAGTTTCTGAGAAACCAATTTATGATCATGGAGGTAAAGTGTCTGATTTGTTGCTTAGTATAGCATTGGCTTGGCGTTATTGTAATTCCTCTGTAATTCTGGAGCAGTTTAAGATCGCATGATATTAACTGGTGTGCTGTGGTTTAACAACCGCCCAAGCAACCCATTTAACTGCGGAACGGGAGGGTATGCAGGCCCAGTGGTCTGATAACTTCTGAAATATTAGGACTACACTGGTTGTTACAAATCAAGCATGTTATAGAAGATGCCCAGATTCTGCATCAAAGACACACAAAAGCAAATATCGGAGTATCACAGTACTTTACAACATAAAGGATTCTTATAAAGTTATCAGATGGAAGCGTTATAAAATTGTCAGAAGGTAGGATTTTCACCACGTGTTAATTTACTACCAAAGTTACAGCCTTACGCAGAGGTAGTTATCCTAGAAGGCGGAGGTAACCCAAATCAACTCTTATCGCTCAGCTCGTAATGACGTGTTCATTATGTAAACTATATGAGCGTTATGAGCTCTGGAAGAGAATGTAATAAAATGACGCGTTTGTGATCTGACTCTTATTGAATGATGAAAAAGATAATTATTCATGCAATTATAATACTTACAAAAACAACCACGAGAAAGTAAATGATAAATTCAATTAAAATTGCGAGGAAATTCAATGAGAGATATAAGAGATTGTGGAAAATCATGAACGATTAACGACCTGTCGCAAACTTTCCTTCACAGGTTTTCTGTCGCTGAAAACCGATGCGATTTCCATAATCGGGCCATACTGAAAACAAATCATTCACCAGCATACACTATCTTTGCGTATTTGACAAATGAGTGTATGATCTTTGATTTGTGCATATTTTACAAATTTTTAGAAAACTTGTTCATCTACTGTTTAATTTACATTTGTTGATAGGGTACAGTCGCAGTAGTAATATTGTCCACTTAGGGGACGAACGGGAATTAACATTACGCCGTAGCTTTACATGTGGGGACAACTGGGAGAGGTACGCGAGATCCTGTGTTAAAACTATTTAAAAGTTTAACATGAGGGGGACGTTGTGGTTACATAAGGAAAATCCTATATTAAAAGATTTAGTCTTAGACCATTTTCATGTTGAAAAATATTTACTGTCAAGTGGGAAATGTAATGGTAAAATATTTAGATACTATCCAATGCAAAAATTGTTTGAGTATTATCCAACACCTGACTTTTTGACGTATGTTATTATTAGAAACAAAACCCAGCCTTGATTATTCAACGGAAAGGGTAATAGTTCTTTACAAACATTATACTTACGAACAAATAAACATACTATCATACAAGAGAGGGTAGGACGGAAGTGTTGGTAGTGTTTATAGACACTATACCCACAGACATATTATAACACACAAGAGTGACTTCCTTTTCAAAATCCTCTTTCTTGTCTTCGTCAGGGATCCAGTCTTTTATCCATTTGCAGCATGTTTTCTTGGATCCTCGTCCAATGGTAGCCGAGAATCGGAAATTCCGTTTGGGTTTTTTTCTCCTCTGGTTATCAGTTTCCCTCTTCTACGCCACCAATGCTACCTTGATCTTCTCAGCTTCTTTGATCATCACTTCTCTGACGAACTCCTTTGCTATTTTCAATGAGGTCGTCTCCCTCTTTAGATGGCGCTTATTTTGGTAACACTCCACCTTCTTTAACCGACCCAGGATGTGTTCCACTCTTTCAATCAAACTGATGGCATCTCTTAATATGCAGAGCTGAGTTGTCATTTTTTTTTCTTTTTTTTCTTATTATGTCTATCTATGATCGACGATGAATAACAGGACTGGCGAACGCACCGCTTTATATGCATGAAGGAATGTAATACAAAGTACAGTTTAAGAGAAATTACGAGAACCTAAAAGAAACTATTCGTCATATTTTTCACATAGAATTACACATTAACCTTGTGGGTTTAAGTTTTAGTTTTTGTTTGTGTGAGACAAAGACATGCACAAACGTACAAAAACATAAAGTTTTGGCAATGATTGAATCATATCTCTTTCCTAAGAGAAGTGGATGGCCCGAAAAGAGCCGTTGGGATGTCGTCCTGGATTATTAAGATTGTAAAAAAGATAAATAGTCCCTGAACCATCAACTTTGATGAGAGAGGATTGTGGCATGTCCATTCCTCTTCATTTACAAATACCAAAAACATTAAACGTAAACGTTTATGCAAGGCTAATAATGTTGAGAAGTTAGACTAGACATCAATGATCCAGTACACTGTCATTTTGCGATTGTTGCACACTACGTTTTTGCGTTAAAGAAAATAGCTGTGGATCAGAAGATAATGAATCTCCCAGGTATCCATTCTTTTTCTTTTGTGTTTTCACATGTAATGATAAGTCATCAATTCACAAGTATTTTTCTGGTCAAAAGTTTATGTTCAAAAGGTCTTGGATGTTGGAAGTAGAAAGGAGTTGAGGGCTGCATTGTTGACGATGCCAGTGAGCAAACATTTTGGCTGCTGATCTTAGTAAACATGATCTTCGTAGGTCAGAGGCAATGCCGAAGGCTTGAACTTCCACTCATCTTACAGGATACTTGACTGTCGTTCTGCTCAAAGTTGCACTGATGCCGTTTCAAACTTTAGGTAGTCTGGCTTATTCGGTGCCAATTTTGTACTCGTTAGCATTAGCCATAGAATGGAACACGGCACTAATTCGATTTAGTCTATGACGTACATCCACAACAATCAACAAATACTTGTCTTGCAACCACATGTAAAAGTGTAAATGATCTGTCATTTCTAAACTTGGCCCTTATTTTATTTTCTTTAATCCATCAATGTGATGATCATCATCCACGGTCAACTTTGTGTCGTTGAACTTGTCCAGTGTGTTTAGTTTACATACCAGTGAGGCTTCCAAATGTATGTTTCTTGAATTCTTTTACGCATGTCAAGAGATTTTCTAGATAATCTCAGTAAGGGTAAAAGTCCGTGCTGCTGATGACTAATTTATTGTTCAAATCTACTTCGCTGAAAAACGAATGCATGAAATTGTTTACGTGAGTTACTTTGGCATTGTTGGCAGGAGCTACTGTGACATCGCGACCAGAGTTGGTGTTGTCCGTTTTGAGAACATTGACTATCACGTACAAGTAACTGTTATTCAGACTGATTTAATCTTCGGTTTTTCATTGGTTTCAAATTCTGTAGGAGGTGAAGTAGTCAAAGACGACACGGGATGAAATTCTGCATATTGGGATTCTTGCACCGTCATATTCGTCGGTGACATAACAAACGGATTGATTTCTGACTTTAAACATTCGCAAGAATCTCTTTGCATCATTTTTGTTTCTCTAATTTGTAATAAAAGAGTCCAGTTCTCTGACAGCTTTTCATCTTATTTTCCTATTCTTTTTCTGATTGCGTCTGTAAGAAAAGAATGGTTTCGACACCTCTTTGGAAGAAGATAACGAATACAGCCTCTAAGAAAAATCGTCTACAACTGTTTATCTCCTTGTAGCAAAGTCAAATTTCCAATGGTTGCTCCGAATGACACAATACGCTATAAAGATCTGGAAGAAAAAGACGATTTGAAATTTAGGAACACGTTCTCCACAAGACACATAAATAGGTTGTTTTTTTCAGTTTTGGAAAGATAAACTCTGAGAAGGAGATGCAAATTTTTTAACGCCATAGTTGAAAGTTCTGCTTTTTTTCATAGTAAATTAGTTACGAAGCCGCAATCCATGAATAGAAACAGTGTGAATATCATTTCCAACGAACTTTCACTTCTTGGAGTCGATGTTTTTCAACTTTACGTGTTCTTCGATCGAGAAGTTTTCGATATCTTACACGTCGTCTACTTTCTTAATCACTTGTTGTAACTCGTCAAGTAAAAGTTCCTTTATACACTTCACTGCTCATCTCTTCTAGTCCAGGAGGAAAACGTTCATGCACTTGTCTTGTGACACGAAACAATTATGTCATCCAGTTAGGTAAATAACTTTGTCAACAGTTCATTTTGATTTTCCAAATCGAACACAATATCCGGTATTGAACACGTTTTTCTTTTTTTTCTGGTCATTTGACGTTCCTAACAATCAAACACAATCACATCGTTTTGATGTGTCACTTCTTCTGGAGCACATCTAATGCTACAATGGTACGAGAGATTGTAGGCTTTGTCTAGACGCTGTCACAAGTTGATGCATTTGAGAGTAAACTGGTATGTAAAATATTTCCACTTACGTTCTCTCAAAATTCTTTGAAAATGTTTTAGTTTTTGAGAATGAATATGTCTCTTTGAATTCTTTATAATAAAAAAAAGCATGGTTCAGATTGTACAGGATGCCGACCTCTTTGTTTAAATACCTGTTTTCAGAGACATCCGCTGAATCTTCTTGCCCTTAATGATCAATTACAGCTACTTTTGTTTTACTTCTGGAAACTTTTAGTCGAGGATGACAAGATTTGTTTGACTAATATCAGATACGTATGATTTTGAATGTTTAACTTAGCTTTAACAAGTTTTCAGTCATATCGCTACGATGTCTGCAGTGTGGCGGTTTATAGTGATGTCTCATCATGTCCCACCTAGTCACATTATCCTGACACCAGCCCGTCCAGTCCTAACACTAACCTCTTCATGCCGAGCGCCAAGCGAGGCAGCTGCTAGTACCATTTTTATATCTTTGGTATGATCTGGCCGGGATTCGAACCCGCGACATAACGCATCCGAGGCAGAAGTTCTAACCACTTCAGCCACCGGAGTGGTAAAAGAAAATAAAAATAAAAAGGAACAAATGTGATGCGATGTGTTATGAAATTTCACTGTGCTTCTTATTCACGATAGTACACAAAAAACTTAAGCATGTCTTTTCTTTATTCGTTCTTTTAGTATGGATAGATATTCAAAGAAACTTTAACGGACAAAAATAACTTGTTGGATAGTAAGTGGGGGCTGCTAGATGGTAAATGTAGGTGTTGGGTAGTAAATGGCTGGTATTGGTCTACCTTTACGTTGCTTAGTGTGTGTGAGGTGCTGGTGACTCAAAAAGGCGTAAATTTATTTTTAGATATCTCTCAAATTTTTTATAAAAACTGTAATTTTAAACATGTCTTGACATTTTTCAGTCTTTTGCGAAAATCGGTATACTTTTGGTTCAGTCTTTTAATTTGTTTTGTAATTTTACAAAATTGTTTAGAGGAACATATTTGTAATCGTAATCAAAATTCATATTAGTTTGGAAATTTTACTATTAGTTTCAGTCTCGGTCATATTTTAAAATTATTTCCGGATATTTTGTTTTTAGTCTCCACTAAAGTCCGTACGAGTTTAAGAATTTTAGTATTACTTGTAGTCTAGGTCGACATTTTAAAATTATTTACTGATTTGTTTTTAGTCTCTGCGTAATGTTAATTCCCGTTTGTCAACCTAGTGCCCCATACTGCTCCTTTTCCCCATTAATCTCTATGTAATAATTACATGGTGATAGTATTGCAATACGATTAGTGCAATAGAATCCAAACCAACCTATACCATTTTGAGTGATTTTGCATTCCATGAATCCTTAACTGTGAAAAAATTTAAAGTTTTCAAAAAAGTCAATATTTCAACATTTCACAAACGATCAGCTTTAAGATTACCGTGTATGGTCTTATGTATGCCTATTCGAAATGCAAACTGAAGTCTCTGATGAGCCATAGCATAATACGACTTGCAAACACTATGTAGGTTGTTAGGACTAATGAGTAGAAACACACACACACACACACACACACTGATATTCTGTCGCTTAATGCGCCAAATTATCCAAGTCTGTGTTATGTGCAGTTGCTACTTGTTCTACATTAGTTTTTATGATACCATCTAAGGTCGTGGACAACACACCCAACTGCGAACAATGTCGACTCAGGTCTTGTCTCATAATGTTCCGGCAGATCAGGGTCTACACTGGTCGTGCTGTTATATGATTCAAAGCGAGCAATGTAGATAATAATTATTCTGCGATTTATGCTATGGCAGGTGTGCGTTTGCGTTTCTGGCAGTTGTATGAGCATTATATACGGGTATGTATGGTTATTATATTTGTACATTTCTTTTAGCTAAAAGATATGTCAAGTTGACAAAACTATCACGACCAGACAAAGCCCATGATGACCGTTAGACTTCGTTGATTCCTTAAGCAAGTGAAATCAGAAGGCGATCTTGTTTTACAGGGTTAAAGAGGTGATTGAAAAGGATATACTTCTATTTTGTCATACAGGTATCAAATAGCCGCTGTGTGATCTCGAATTTTAAGCAGATAATTCATTCATTGTAACATTTTCAGGTAAAACGCATCGTTCCGGTTACTATCACGAATTGTTATTGATCGACAGTGACTTGTACGCTTAATATAAATCTCTATTCCCCACACAATGTAGAACTATAAAGCTATCGAACACAACTCTTATATCTTTTTCTCGAATACCAGCAAACTTTAGAACTGTTGTCTTTGAATGACGATTTCATTCATTTCCAATCAGTCGTCTTTCAGCCAGGAGAGGATCTTCGATGTTGTAGGTTCGGTAGCCATTTATCACAATGACAAACCCGAATATCAGCTGTCCCAAAATCACTTTGTTCTATATGCCCTTTATTTCCAAAATATAGTTCACAAACTTGAAGATACGAGAGACATACAGACAGAGTCACAGAGAGAGAGAGAGAGAGAGAGAGAGAGAGAGAGAGAGAGAGAGAGATTACTGAATGAATGCTTTTGTTAGTTTTCTTCTGGTGTATTTTTATTATGAAACATAGAGAAGAAAAATATGAATACATTCTTGTATATCAGTTTTATTTTATAACAAAATTATACACTCCATAGTTGCTTATGGGACCAAAGTGGCCGCTACACAAGGTTTGTGATTTTTTGTTTTTAAAATGGAGATATTACAGCTATGTGCTTCGTGTTTGTCGCTTGCAACAAGTACTTTAGTTTCTTAGGATCATCCTCCAAACATCGTGTTCGGTTTCTTTTAAATGAGTAACGGGTATTCTATTAAACTAAGTGCATTCCTACATGCATTCCTAAATTTAGGTTTTCAACCGCATTTCTTTGCCGAAAAGGCTCAGAGCTGGCACTTTGAGGATTAGCAAAATGCCAAAATTAGCATGGTTTTCAAAGCATATAAAATTGACTTTCAGTGCATACAAATCTCTTTGCTTTAATTAATTTAGTAATTGATTATGTACAAAGACTCATTACGGTGTATATGGTACACCGAAGGGTGAAATTCGAAAGATGATATGTCCTATAAAATACCAGGTGTAAAAGCTTATTTCGTATAACTTTGATCATACTAGTAGGGCAGTTTTCGAATGCTCAGTAAAGTTATTTTGAAGACCAGGTGTTGAAGTCAGGTGCTGCCAAAGTAGTTTACCTTCTAAATCTGTCTTCATTAGCAAGAACACGGAAAATTCCTACCAGCATATGGCCTGAAAGATGCTGTGAACTGGTCCTACATCTTTAACTTTCTCCGCATTATCTCGTACGCTATGTGCGTTTCTTTCTTTTATGTTCTGGGCATTATTTTGTCAATATTCTCCGATTCTTAATTCTTGAATTCTTAATTTCTTAACTCCGAACTGGTATATTACAAATTTTGTAGTAGGTCTCCAATTTGTCTTTTCTAAAAATATACATATTTTCGACACACTCGTGTTTCAAAATTAGCACAAATTGGAAGGAAATGGGATCTTATATTTCGTCATATATCTCCAAGTCAGATATATTCATGTCTTATACTTGTAAAGTAACCACACTTACAATCCCCTGATAACGTATGAACGAGCACATACCATAAGTAACCACACTTACAGTCCTCTAATAACATATAAACGAGCACATACCGTAAGTAACCACACTTACAATGCCCTGATAACATATAAACGAGCACATACCGTAAGTTACCACACTTACAATCCCCCGATAACATATAAATAAGCACATACCGTCATCATTTTCTCCACATATCTCCCGGCAACGGTAAGTTATCTTTCTCTTTCTAATTTTTCCGTCCGGTTTGTCTTTAAAATTAAAGTAAAATCGAATCTATTTCAGATAAAAACTCGGAGTGATATTATGATCTTGTTTTTCTGGCAGTTTTTTGTGGCTCTTCTGAGTATACCTAACAAACTGCATAGACCCACATCTACCGTCGTATAAGACGACGGCAGATCTGAGAATGTGCAGTTTGGAGTTGGATTCGACTTACACTCCAGTACAAGAGTATTCAATATCTTAGTCAAACAAAATCTGAAAAAATCTGATGAGTATTAATCTGACATAACATCACGTACGAGGGATGAAGGTATCAGTCGACTTTAGACTCAAATGCAAAATTACCTTTTATAATATTTGGTCAGTTCAGTTACTGAATATCACCGTCGCGAATCACCGTGTCGTGATTCACACGTTGATTTGGGATTTATTTTTTGGGGTTGCGCTGAATATATTTTAGATATGTCACGTAATTAAGGTATGATAAATCGCGATGTTATAAGCCCTATATTTACATCGGAACTCTCCATGAGGTCTTCACCGATAAAAATTACTTTATTTTGGGAAGAAAACCTTATTCAATCACAACAGGTACATCTAAGGCAAACATTTTGCGGGGAAATATTGTTCATAGAAATGTCCAGACGTTCCCTCTGAGAAAGAATGTGTAATCATTAATGCTGCTGTTGATTATGATGATAATATGACGTTTATGGTAACAATGACGTCAGCCACCTGGACGTCAATAACCACGACGGCGATGATGAATGGACTCCCAGCCACTAACACTTGGAGCCGAAA
Organism: Megalonaias nervosa; assembly: GCA_016617855.1. Taxonomy (NCBI): domain Eukaryota; kingdom Metazoa; phylum Mollusca; class Bivalvia; order Unionida; family Unionidae; genus Megalonaias; species Megalonaias nervosa. The sequence goes on from JAECUM010014512.1 coordinate 40,059, forward strand.
GTTTGACTGATTAACTGGGAAGGTGTTAACACCTATTTTATTTTTCGGATGGGTTGTACATTTTCCAGTTCTGATGCCTTAAGAAAGCCCACCAACCAATACCTTGGTTCCAAATGGCATAAAAAGGTTTGCTTCCTGTACGGCTTAAAGACAAACGCACGAACAAATACCTTCATTCCAAATGGCTTGAATAAGATTTCCTGCTTTACGAACGGACCACCAACCAATACCTTCATTCCAAATGAAATGAAAAAGGTTTCCTTCCTCTACTGCTGAAAGAAAAACGCACAAACAAATACCTTCATTCCAAATGGCTTGAATACGATTTCCTTTCTCTACTGCTCTACGAACGGCCCACCAACCAATACTTTCATTCCATATGAAATAAAAAAGGTTTGCTTCCTCTACTGCTTTAAGACCTAAATAACGTTCGCTTTCTTTACTGCTTTAAGAAATTCCCACCAACTGTTACCTTCATTCCAAATGGCCTGAATAAGGCTTGCTTTCTCTACTGATTTAAGAAAGTGCCATCAACCAATACATTAATTCCCATTGGCCTAAATAAGGCTTGCTTCCTCTCCTCGACAGTTTCGTCGTGCGGTGCTGTTGTTAGGGTTTTACATCAATTTGACATTCTAACAGAAGTAGATAACAATGAGAAAATACGTCCTTTCATATCTTATGTCTATGACTTTAAAGCAATCTGATATTCTAATGGAAGGAAAAAACACAGAGAAAATATCCATCATTCAATATGCGTCGATCTTTAAGATATAGTTAGCATATTGTCATTGATATGATTTTCACAAAAGCAACGTCGATACTCTTTAAGTGCCTTTGCTATTATGCGTATTCATTCCACCAGGTTCTGTATAAATATGTAGACGGAAATATGTCTTCTTATACAACTAAATCGTTTAGAGAAAATCTTAATGAGTACTCAGTTATCATCGGTCACACGTGGAAATTTAAATATCCCAAACAAATACTGAACAGTTTAAACGCAGTCTCCAGTATTCGGTGCTATGGTCTCGGAATTCACCTTCATGCCATGTTACAAGCCTGCTCGGATGATATCTTGAAACAAACGTTTCTTGATTAAGCGAAATAGATTTAGTTATTTAGTATTATTGTTTGGGGAGGGATTTTTTTTAGGGGGGATGTGTTGTTTGCAAATATGAAATATTCTATTCCCCAAAGTTCTAATTATATGCGCAATGCTGTAATGAGTCACAGAAACTAAAACGTAAGAAGGACATCACTCAATATAACACAGTAATTTCACGTTTGTTCTCTATATTTATTTTTCTTTCTTCTCATGCTTTTTATATCATTTTAACATTGAATTATGGAACTAATTTGTATATGTACCAGTCATTTACACTTATGTCATTCAAGAGGATTTGTGTATATGTACCAGTCATTTACACTTATGTCATTCAAGAGGATTTGTGTATATGTACCAGCTGTTTACACATATGTCGGTCAAAAGGATTTGTGTATATGTACTAGTTGTTTACATGTATGTCAGTGAAGAGGATTTGTCTATATGTACCATATGTTATTGCATATATTAATCATGGTGAGTTGTGTATATGTACCAAATGTTTACACATATGTCGGTCAAGAGGATCTGCGTATATGTACCAGTTGTTTACATGTATATTAATCAAGAGGACTTGTGCATGTGCACCAGATATTTACACATGTATCAGCCATGGGGATTTGTGTATATGTACCAAATGTGTACACATATATCAACCACAGGGATTTGCACGTATTTTTCACTGATACATAGCAGAGCAGAGGACCTCAAGAGAGATTAGTTGTAAATAATCAGATAAAAATAATTATTAGTGTAGTGTGGAAAACTAAAATGAATATGTGTTAAATGACCGAGTAAATTAAAAAAAAAAAAAAAGAAAACCAGCCGTTTCAATGTATCAGAAAATGTGATATCGATTTGAGGTTTCATGTTTCATTTTGTTAGCATGTATATTGTACTCTTACAGTAATGACACATATGTCAGATAAAAATAATCACATATTCATGAAAAGATATAGTATGTTTTGAATACAAGAACAAATCCGGTCTAAACTGTTCTTTTTATATACATAGATTTGTAAAAAAAAAAAAATAAGAATCGTAGATTTCTTTTGTTCCTTCAGTTTCAGTTTTTGTTTTTTCGCTTTGACTGGCACTTTATCCTTTAAATGCAGATCATTTGTAATCATCAAATGAAAGTATCCATCACAGATCTACCGTCTTCACTAGCTTACAAAGTCCAACTGCAAAATACACAGCAGATCAGGGTGTATGTTGTTTGTATTTGGACTCGACTTATAAGCGAGTACAGTCGGCAGTCTTCAGTCGATGTATTTACTAAACCAATCAACAAATCAATCAGTTGATTGCAGGATTTATTACTCAGGTGACCAATTACGTCATACATGTAAATTCAACGGAGCGAAAAAAGAAAATTTCCGTATTTGAACTATATAGTTGTACGAAACAATAAAGCACTATTGGACGTCTTCATCGTATCCCCTTAAGGTGTATAGTATTTAGAAGATCTTAGTACTAAATTTGTACGTGGTCACCATGAGATGATGAATCGTGGTGTTACTTGTTACTGATATCTGATTTTGGAATATGGGATTCAACATACTCACATAAAACTGCAGTACGGATCATATTTTGCCATGGGATAGGTTTCAATTATACGTTTGATGCGACAGTATAAAAGAACACGCATCCGTGAAATTAGTGACCATAATACGTTTTACTAAAACGTTAAAAACTGGTTTTACCTTGCCTTTATGTCACCTGTGATCCGGTATTCACACAAGTTTTAATAGGTACATGAACAGACACAGCCTGTAAGGTACATTAGACAAATTCATTGTTTTACACCTTTCTGGTCTTTTTAAGTACAGACAGATAACGTATTATCATTACAATCGTAAACTGTCGTGTACACTCTTGACGCAGAACTCTTATCTTGCCATTACAGAGTTATTTAACAACACATTTGTTTTTATCACGGTCAAAACGATTTTAAAAGAGGTTGATTTTTTAATTTTCAATTTTTGGTTGACGGGAAAAATTGTATCTATATATCCTACAGGCGTGAGTCCCGTTTCAATCTGAAGTAATCTTGACCAAAGGTGAATTGATACAATTCTACGTATACTGATATATAACTAGCCAGGTAAAATAGACATGCCCATCAGTCAGTCTGTGGGTAGGTAGGATGAATACAAATACTAATAAAGAAGGAAGCGTTAGTAGCTTCTTGTAATTGTCAGTGTTGGGATTTACATGTTTATCGCTTAAACAGGACATTGCCAGCAACATGACTGTGTTCAAGAGTCAGAGTACTAGAAATACTGTACCGGTCAGGCTTCTGGAAAGAGCCCACTTTCAGTGGAAACACCATCTGCACAGAAGATCACCTCAAAAGAGGCTATATAAAAAGGATCTTTAAGATGGTTGCCATGACAACTACAGTTGAAGTCAGGTCTGCTGCATCTTCATATAGGATCATCTGTATCATCAAAAGGAGTCTTTTACGGTATGAATATGACCAGTCGTTCGGAAGGACTAACAGAAGCTGAATTTTCAAGGTGGTGGCAAGGGCGGAGATCAAATCAGTGCCATTTTTGTGTACGATCAATTAAATATAATTTAAGCGGGTATTTGGTGAAATCACTGCACACTTACCATTACGATAATGCATTATACCAACTCGTAAATGACCATCCATAGTAACTTCACATACAAGATTTTCAAACGTGTTGCAGGATTTTTCTTTGAGCTTAAAATTCCATACGAACAGTGCCGTTCCTGAGTACTGATTTTATGGGCTCTGTGTCTCTACACTGGAATAATTTTCCCGAAAAACTACCATTTCTTAGGGCTGCGTATCATTTCCGAATATTATTTGCCACTGCAAATAAATTTATCGGCATGCATACGTGTAAGTGCCTCTGGTGTTGTCGATATATTATACACTAAGCATCTCTCCAATTGATTTACCCTCAACAACCGCATTATCAAATTCAGCAACAGTTGGGATGTCCATAATCCGTCCGGAAGCAGCTCGCGAACCGAGTTTGAAAATACACAACCTGCTCCATCGAGTAAACTTGGTACTTGTCTGTAAGCTCACAGACAAAGTGTTGGAGCTGGACACGACCGCGTCACACGCGGGGGAAACCTTCATCGTGTGGGTTACAGTCACAGATGCACACGTGTGTAAAATATCAGCAGTGGGAAAACATCGTTGGGAACTAGAAAGGGTTTAAAAAATAAAAAAATAATAGACTAGATAAATTCATCGAAAACATGGTTTCATTATATACCTTTAAATTTGTTTTACTAACGAAAGTGTGTGTGTGTGTGTGTGTGTGTGTGTGTGTGTGTGTGTGTGTGATTTGGAGTTTTAACGGAGCTTTAAAAAATTTTCAGTCAAATTTGCTACGATGACTGCAGTGTGGCAGTTCATAGTGATGTCTAGCACTGGGGCATCATGCTGCAGATGTGAAGCATGATGTCCCACCCAGTCACATTATCCTGACAACAGGCCGACCAGTCCTAACACTAACCTCTAAATGCTGAGCGCCCAGCGACGCAGCTGTTAGTACTATTTTTAGAAGTCTTTGGTAAGATTCGTCCGGGGTTCGAACCCACGACCTCCCGCATCCTAGGCGGACGCTCTAACCACTAGGCCACCGGAGCGGTCACTCAAGAAAGAGCCAGAACGTTAGCATCATTTCCTAGAAGTAGGAAATAAAAATAAGCTTCGATCATAAAACTGATTTCATGCGCATATCAGCTGATCAGAATCTAGCTCGGTTTATGATGCAGATGAAGTTTGTATTAAGATGGTTGAAATGTTAAGCAATTTCTTTTAGTTTTCAGTTACGTATTGGAATTTTATGAAATTGTTTGAAAATTAAAATGTATACAAATATATAGATATCATAGTAATTCGATTTGATTGCTAGATCACGTTTCTTCTTACCACCAGAAAATTCCGATCACGGTCACGGACCCACGGGAAACTACTGGCACGCTTCCTCACATATCCACGTTGGTCATTTTCACCAGAGTTATTACAGTGCTATTCACACTGGATTAAAACTAAGACATTTAAATCTAAATAATGGTAAATATTTCTGCAACACTGTTAAAGCAATGTCCCAGAAAAGCCAATCATCTTTCGAACTGGTGATGTCCTGACTGACACATTTCAAATCAAAATAGGCATAAGACAATGTGACAATCACATCCAGCTCTGTTTATAATTATCAGGGGTACCGGATGGAAGAGTGGTAAAGCGCCCGTCTTTACCGATCTCTGCCATCTCACCTCTGTCCGTCTGGTTCTAGTTTTAGGTTCGGACAATGTCAGAATTTGAGAAAGCTGCCAGTAGCTTCGCGTGGGTCGGTGGTTCTTACCGGGGTTTTCCCCGGATCTTCCTCCACCAGTTATAGTGGCCGCTATTTAGCGCGCTGAGAAATAACTTTAGACTCAAAAGAACAGTCACAGTTTGAAATAAAATATGAAATAATGGGATGGAATAACAGGGAACTGAGCAGAGATATAGAACAGAATAACACGAGCCCCCGTATGTAAAACTCAACAATTTAATCAATTACGTAAACAAAACTGCCATGTGACTGATTCGCTTTCTCTTAGAATTAGTTACAAAATTATGCGAAATTTATGTAGCCGTTCTGTCACTAATAAAACAAATTTCATCATATGATCAAGTGACAGATCGAACTTAGATTGCCTGGCATGACAGCATCACATGGTGCTTCCAGTCCTCCTTCCTAAATCACTGCTGGTGATCGGTCGACGTCCCCCCTCTCTATGTCTCTCTCTGTCTCTGTCTGTCTGTCTTTCTGTCTGTCTGTCTGTCTGTCTCTCTCTGTCTCTCTCTGTCTCTCTCTCTTGCCTCTTCGGGTCATCAAATCTTAGTTTCGCTCTCTTTCCCACTGTGCAATCATGTCTGTGTGTGTAGAGCTATTACCGTTAAATACAAAAGATAATACCCATCCTAATTTCATGTAAAGGATTTTTCTTCTCCTGAGATCCAAAAATATTCTCACTCTTTTTCGTCAGATATCGTCTGTCGAAATTCAACAGAGATAGCTAATATGGTCAGTTCGCACTAATACACAAACAACCTATTATCATAAATCAATGTCAGGTTAGGGTCCCCTTGTCCTAACTGCGTTACTTTGCTGATTAGCGATTCCTTGACATACGTTTCCAGACATACGAAAATCATTCCTCAGCATAAATGATTCAAATCATTTAAGACAGATAATTTACATATTCACACAGTTTAATGAAATATTGTATGACATTCTTGCAACATGATTCATAAAACATGCACAATTAATTCTGAACTCAAGGAAAATTTGATGTATGAATCTAACATGAATAAATTCAACAACAATTACAAACTTTACGCTTTATTAAAAACTACTCAGGATAATATCACTTTATGACTTCTGTTTCAAATGGACCACAACTTCCTAAATTATTTTCTCCTGGTGCATGTCACTTGGACACTTTACAGCTATGACCTCACGTTAGCATCGCGCCCCCGTCTGTTCCTAACTTTTAACTAGTGGGTCCTAATTAAAATTCAATTCATTCCCCAGGCAGAGCAGATTCTGTCCCTCGCAGTCAACAATTTATTGCGAGACTCGCCAATACTCCAATCTTAATGTTTACGTGTCACGCTGGACTAACCCCAACAAAATGCACTACTAAAGAATGTACTGTGTAATTTATACTACGTACAGGTTACCACTACTACTAATAATACTGCTAATACTGCTGTTACTACTACTACTACTACTACTACTACTACTACTACTACTACTACTAATAATAATAATAATAATAATAATAATAATAATGTATTTGTACTCATAAATACAAAATCTATCAACTATGTTTTATGTCAAGCAAGAATCTATTCGTACACTGATTCAGTATAACACTCGGAACCAGATTTTGCATCAACTATCTAAGTGATCGAGAATCAGATTTTGCATCAAGTATATGAATGACTGTGAATTAAATATGAAACGTTTAAGCAAATGGAAAACAGAAGAACAATACATGCATGAAAGAAAGATTTGGTATAGAAAAATATTTTGGACTACGAAATAATCCTGAATTCCGAAGTGCCATTACAAAAAAAAAAAAACGCATTCCATCACAAAGTTACGTACTGAAACTGGTTGTTTTGCCAAAACACCAAGAAAAGGAAAAAAATCTATAAAAAAAATTATCAGGCAATGCTGTAGAAAATAAAATCCATTTTTTCTTTGTTTGTGATACATATTCTACATGTAGACAGCAGTTATTTGATGTTGTAAACATGAAAGCCAAAGAATGCTTGACATGGATGACATTCAAAAATTTGCTGTTATTTAATGAGAAGATCAGAACACTACCTATTAGGTCAATTTATATCCAGCAATATTAATGAATGACATATACATAATTTACGCTAATATTTTGTATATACATGTACAATTGTCTATTAAATGCTTTTGTACTAATGTAACTATACCTTTTTACGCAGTTGGTTAATGCTGTATTAGATAATCAATGATTATACGTTGTTTTATTGGGGTCTTTTAATAGCTAATTCTGTTGTTTCATTTTGTCCTTTTGTGGGCTCAAATTGTTAAATAAAATTTTTGTATCTTTTATGCTACAAGCATTGTGAAAGTCTTCGTGTATATTTACCTGTGATGTCCTCCGGAAATGCACTTTTAATTTCTAAGCTGACATGTGCGTAATTTTGATTAATACGCATTCTTTTCTTGCATATGTTAATGCATTTGTTTCAGTGCGTACATAAGCAAAAGCATTTATATAAATGTATTTCGCGTCGCCATGGTGTTAGTCAAGCTGATAACGGATTTCATTGTCTGTATTACTGACCAAGGCTAGGGCACACATGTCATTTATACAATATGTGATTTCACAATCGGTAGTTTAATAAGCAAGATGTGTTTGTTTAAAATAGTATGGCTTTTGGCTAGCTTTCACACTAATATTCGTAATTTTGGAGGATCTAATTTCAAAATGATTATAGACCTTTTGACACATATTCATCATGTAGTTTTGAAGCAAATAATGAGAGAGACATTCTACCGAACCGTTTCCTTCAAAGGTTCCCCCTTGTAATTGTTAAGAAATAAACGTTCTTTCCGTCTTTAATTACAGGACACTGTTTTCCGTTCATAACGTGTTGTATGTAGAATCACAGTTCGTTTGCTTTTCACATTTCATCGCTATCATTTTCACGGTATTGTAATGACATTCCATCCTTTCAACAACCACCTAAACTGTGTTGATTCGACAGCTCGCCATTATTAATTTAGCACTATTTAATCGTTCAGACTTGCTCGCGAGTCATAATTTAATGTTGTAAACCTTTCGAGAGGGATTTGACAATTGTCATTGTCAAACAGCGCTACGCTTGATGCTTTCAAACCAAAAGTGTTTACAGAAAAAAACACTGTCCAAGTTAAACTAAATTAAACTACGGCAGTTTATCTGCAAGTCAAAAAGGATCGGTTCGTAGTACTCATATGCAAGCAATGGAACATTTAATACCAAAGAAAGGAAACTTATGCAGCTTGTACAAACGATCCGCCGTATTGAATTATTGTTTTCTACAATCATGCTGTATCTTATCATAAATTTCAATAGTTTATCAACATATTTGCCCAGCTTCCCAGGAATTAGGTCGAAGGCATAACGTGACAGGCGCAATGTTGTCCCTTTTCCATCGTCTGCTGTCCTGGTAGACTTTAAGTTTTTCAAAGTTGTTTGAAGTTAAAGTGACTTTATACACTTTGCATCAGTGCAATGCCATCAGTTTCGGCACAATCCATTTTTATCAATACGTATACATCAGTATAGTGTTCATATTTATATGGACATAATAACATCACCTAACTTCAGCGATAGATTCCAAACAATCACAGTAATGAACTAGAAGGCACGACGTAATAGGAATAATCTTGTCCTTTGTCGGTCGTCTGCCGTCCGTGAAGTTAAAGTGACTTTATACATTTTACACTGCAATGCCATAATGCACGGCACACAAACTTAATGTTAATAATAAATATCCATTTTTATCGATGAACCTGAAGGCCCAATGTCATGGTCATTTGAATGAACTGTTAAACAATTCTGGACAGGAGCCATTTGCATACTTTTTGTAAATAGATACATATGCACGTATATATTAGTTCGAATTTATATGGACGTATTGATATGAAGTTGTCTCTACCTTCAACATTATATATATATATATATATAT